>JARYGA010003025.1:0-39377 GCA_030545235.1 Helianthus tuberosus
GAAAACGACGACCTGGATTTTGTGAGGTCCTCGAGGTACGGATCTTGGTTTCAAACCCACAAATGCAGTATAGCATGATGAATTGTTGAGCAACCCTCTAAAATTAGGGTTCTAATTTGAACAGGGTTCTGATTATGATTTGATGAATCATGTGAAGAAGATGATGAAAGTTAGGGTGAAATAGGGTTTTAATTGGGGTAAACTGTCTTTATATATGAGATAAAAAGAATGGATCAAAAATGCAAATAAAAACATTTTTTAAGGAAATCCTAAAAATACCCCTGTTAAAAACTGGGTTTTTGGATGGAGTTAGACAAAATGATCAACATGGCAACACAATGGAAAAGTCAGGGACCCATAGGCGAAAAAAAAACTATTTGGACTAAAATGACAAATTTGGACAAAACTCAGGGACTAAAATGGCAATTTACTCTTTTTATTGAAATGTTGTGTGTAATGGTTAGTTGATGAGGTGGAAATTAAGGAAGGTAAGTATATTTGTAGGATTGGAGATGAAATAGGAGTTTTTAAGGATTTGTAAGAATATTATGTGGCAGATGACGTGGCAGCTAAAGGCGCCTAAGGAGTAAGGACGCCTTTAGCATTGGAGATAGTCTAAGCATCTAACATGGCGCGTTTTTGAATATACCTTCGCGGGAAATAACTTAAAAAAGCCACTACCAAGTGTTAATCATTGTTATTCTTTTCTAGAACCTAATGATCTTTAGTCATGTCAGGTTTTTGTGTCGGATTGCACTATAATGCTTTGTAAACCTTGACGTTATTTATAAATGGTAAAAAACAATAAATTAAAAACAAATGACTCTATATTGGATCTTGATTCTGATTCTTGGGTCCCACATTTCCTACCTTCCGGTAGTTGGCACATACATCTTGTCAATCACCATTAGCATCCAAAGCTTAATTAAATAATAAATATCATTCATCAACCACCATCCATCATTCATCACACCATAGCGTATGGTTTGGGTAGTCCCTTTGGGAACTATCCGCCACATAGGCAACACGTCACATTCAATGAAGGACATCCAAAGCGGACTACCCAAGGGTGTGGAGACTACCCAATAATAAAAAAAACTATATATAAAATAAAAGAGAGAGAGAAGAACTAAGGGGGCCCACCATTCCACCACCAACCTGCTCGTCGCTTCCGTCTTGCAGCCGACGTTGGCGACGCGACGACCCCAGAGGGGGCGGTGTGCGACGGAGAGGACGACCCGAGACGGGGGGAGTCGACCCCCATACCGCACGGTCTCATGCAGCATGGAAGGGGTGATTTTCGGGTCTCCGGTTTTTCGTGTCAAGTTTGGATTTTTGTCTAGGAAAAAGTTATCCGATAACAGACCCATTTAAGGTTCAGGTTGTTTGGGTATAGGCTATTTGGGTTTGGGTTAATTCAGGTCATATTGTTCTGTTTTCAGGTTTAGATGTAAAATAAAAAAAATGTTTTTTTCCTCACAAAATATCATCAAATAATATAATGTTAAAAAATATCACCACCAATATTCAAAAGTTTCAAAACTTAACGTTTCAGATACAAAACACTCCAAATCAAATCACATTTATAAAAAAAACAATTAATGATCGGGTTATTATTCAGGTTTCGAGTTTTGGGTTTTCGGTTTAGAAAAAGTGACCCAATAACTGACCCATTTAAGACTTGGGTTGGTCAGGTTCAGGTTTTTCGTTATTTTCTAATTCGGATTCGGGTGACTTCGAATTCGGCTCGGTTTTCCGGTTTCGGATAAAAAAGGACAACCCTGCATGCATCATGCACAACGACATACCCAAGATTTATTTTTTGGTGACAATCGAAGGCTTAACCAAACTTTTAAGAGAGTGATATTTATAAAATTAATTACACTAAATTCACCAACTGTAGATCCACCACTAATAATGCCTAGCTATGAATCAATACATCATACATGTTAATTATTAATGTTAAGTCTTTGACATCTATTATCAATAGAAGAATCACAGCCTTCAGGAAAACCTCTTTTCCTGCTAAATTTCCCAACCAAACAGGTAACCGGTAGCATAGCTGGTGGCACCACCGGTGGCGGTGGAATCCGGTAAGCATCTAGCTGCGGCGGAGGGTGGCGCCAATTCGGTAACGGTCCAGCCAGTAACATGTTTTGTAACAAAGGCCCTGCTTTCATCACTGCTTCCAAAAACTTCCCTTTTTCAGGCAATGCCTTGATCGAAAACCCGAATTCGTGCTCCGAAAACTGCGTAAACCGAACCGCGGGTTCGGTTACAGGCGACGAAACAATGCTTTCTTCACAGTCTGAGGAAGAGAACCCACCAGTGGTATTGTGATCAAGATCATCTTCTATGCTTGACACAGTGGAGTGATGCTGAATGAGCATCTGGTATTGATTCTGAGCTTCGAGTTTTTCGTTTACTGCTGTGTTTAGAAGATGTTTGAGGTGAAGTAACTGGTCATCTTTTTGTTTTAGTTGTTCTTGTGCTTTGTGTCTTGCTGCTTCAAGCTCCATTGTTGTGATCAAAAGAGATTCTGTAAGCTCGTCCATACTCTGCTCCAATTTAATTTAATCAAAACCATAGTTTTTAGTAGCGAGCATAGCAACCGCTATAGCATAGCGCTCATGTGTCGCAATGTAGCTGATAGCGACAAATAGCGAGATTTTTGTAATTTTTTAGGATTTTTTTATATTTTTTTTTTGTAAAATATACATATAAGATATTTCTAAAATTTCCTTTTAGTATATCGCTAAACATGAAATAGCGCTCGCTGTCGCTACGCAATGTATAGGTAGCTTGTAGCTGTCGTCAGCTATTCACTACTGACAACTATGATCAAAACCCACAAAAAAGATTTAATGTTTAAGTAAAATAATTGAAGTTTGAAGAAAAATAGATAGAATTTGACCTTTCCATGGCTAAAATATGCCCAATCAAGAAGAAAGTTGGTTTGATCTTCCATGTATGCTTGCAAATGGTAATGCTATTGTAGATGAATTATGAAAGGGGGTGGGTTGAGTTGGGAGTTATAAGGAGTGGTTTGTCACTAGTGACATTTTTAGCTACTGTATCTCTACAGTGTGAATGTGTTGTATATTATTTTAGCTACTGTTTTAAGTCATGTTTGGTACACATTTAATACAACTTAAAAAAAGGTAGATGTACGGTACTTCCGACCGCAAAAGTGATCCCACTTCTCAAGCTAGCGACCCGACAATGCTGTCTGACGGTGAATACTCTGCCAACTCGAGGGGAACGAAGAGCCTGGGGTTACCAGGTTTCGAAACCGCGATCCCAAGGGCCCCTCGGGCCGGTTTTAAACGGGTGTCGGTGGCCACTGAGCCGAGACCCGGTGGTTACATTTAATACAACTAGGAGATGTTTGAGATTGTTTATTAAATAGACAAAAGATCAAATACAAATAATTTTAACGTACCAAACGTACGAACTAAAAGTTTTGCTGAAAAAATGCGGTAGCATTTTCGTAATTATTAGTAATTGTCAAAATTACTCTACAAATGATCTTGTAGAGTAATTTTGATCTTGTAGGGTAATTATCAAAATTACTCTACAAGTGTATTAAAATTACTCTGCAAATTTATCAAATAACATACAAGTCAAATTACTCTACAAAATCATTTGTAGAGTAATTATGATACTCTATAAAATTACCTTACAAGATCATAATTACTCTACAAAGTCAAAATTACAGTACAAGAACATTTTACAAAATTACTCTACAGAATCATTTGTAGAGTAATTTTGATAATTACTCTACGAGTAAATAATTACGAAAATGTCACCGCGTTTTTTTTTGTTTTTTCATGTCTTTCGTACGTTTTGTATGATAAGACACTTTGTACGTGAACTTAACTCTATTTATATAAAGTATAATGCGTTACGTCACTCATCGAGCAACATACGATTAGAGCCGATAACATTTGGAACTCTAAGAGTATGACCACCGAGCCTTAAATTTTTTGCTAACAGTAAAGAATCTAACTAAGCATAGTGACAAATAATACCCCATTGACATACAGACTAGCAGATTTGTGGGATAATGCCTCGGACCTCAGACACTCCGACACAGTAACATATAACTTGAGCCTTGCACGTCTTTTAACATAACAATTTGAATTGAGTTATGCCGTGTAAATACCCCTCTCCTCACTCCACACCATTTACCCCTCTCCCTCTACAAACATAATATTGATTTTTAACTCGAATTTCCTTACAAGAAGACCCTCTTATGATGAATCCATTATTGTTTGCATGTGTATATAAGCTTAGAAACGGCTCACTTATCTTGATCTTTGTAACAACACTTGTTCTAGTGTAATAAAATGATTTGAAATAAGCAACTTATAATTTTGGGTTATAAATTTCACATAATCAGCCAATCAGTAACTCCATAAGACAACTTCTTCTTCTTATTATTGTTATTATTATTTTATTTCTCAAAGTATACGATTTTATATATGATTATGTGTTTTAATTTATTTTGAATTTAGAAGTATAAAAGGCGGTGAAAAAGGACAAAGATGAGAGCAAAAGGGGTCCATGAAGAGAGTAGGAGCACAAGTTGGTTAGTGGTCTTATCTTTGTCTATATATGTTTAAACCGTAAGTCAAAAATAGATCTTTTTAATAAAGCCATCGAGTTGAAGATGTGATTCATTAATATTACTATATTTTGGATTTGTTAACTCTCATTAATCTTTATAAATATAGTCATTCAAGCTTCAATTTGTGCTACATTATTGCACTTTTAATAACCCCTTAGGGTGTCCGGGGCACCCTCGGTGACCCCGTGCGGGGACCGACTTTGCCGAGCGGGAGAGTGCTGCCATCCATGCGGGGACTCAAATGGGGGAGCCAAATCGGGGAGGAGGCACCGAAGAGGGGAGGAGAGAGAAGGTGGGGCCACCATTCAATCAATCAATGAAATTTTTTTTTTTTAATAAAAAAACAAGTCACCTAAGAGGGGAGTGCCGCCATCAAATTGGGGTGTGAGGGGAGTTTAAGAGGGGAGTTGACGTGGCATAACCTGATTGGGTGTGCGTAAGAGAGGGGACTCCCCTCTTAGGGGAGTGCCCCCCTCACCCTTACATATACAACCGGTCAAAATCAATTACATTGCCTTATTTGTTATTTTGTGTGTTGACTTGAAATTTTATTTTTATTGTTAATAATTAAAGTAAAATACAATATACACACCTCACACAAGTAGCATATTTAACACATAAGTATACAAACGTGTGTGCGCTTACACACCTTGATCTACTTGATAAAGTAAACTAAACACTAAACATACACCCCTTTATTTGTTTCTCATGTAAATTACACACGTCTCACATGCACTCATTGTTCTTCACCATCTCAAGCAACACCCTCATCTCTATTAACGTAAACACACATTTTTTCTTCATACAAGATAAACATATACGCGGCCATTTTCGTTTGTTCTTCACACACATTCAAAACACACACCTCTCACGCACACCTACACCGATTGTTCTTCATTTTCTTGGAACTAAGAATACCTCTACATCTACATCTCCGTTATAGTACTTGAACACATTAACACTCTAATCCTACTTATTGCAAATTGGTTTTCAAACCGAAAGTTGTAAAAATATCATATTGACAACTCATCCTTTACTTATCCAAATACACATAAGATTGGAAACTATTAACTTTAAAAATTTAGCTAGAAACTTAATATAAGCTTTTTATATAAATATGAGGCGTATAAAGTGGTATATTCTAAATCAATCGTCAAAAGAGTAAAGTGAACTCAACAAATTTCCATCACCATCACAAATCTTTTACATTGGGTCATTCTCTTTGTGACATCTGAAAACTTTGATTCTCTCAATTATGATGTTAAATACTACAAATCTCACAAATATGATAATTGAGAACTATTACTCTAACTTATGTACAACTGGATCACATTATGTGAATTATGTGACTTTTGGATAAGTGTACTTGGTAGGATTGCCTAAGAACATGTATAATGGTAGGGCCTTATGAGCCTCATAGGCGCGGGGTTGTTTATTTGATAATAGGCAATTGTGTAAGAAAGAGGAGTTATGGGGCTTTATATAACTTGAGTGTGTAGTGGGATTATATGTATGAGCCTTTATA
Organism: Helianthus tuberosus; assembly: GCA_030545235.1. NCBI lineage: Eukaryota > Viridiplantae > Streptophyta > Magnoliopsida > Asterales > Asteraceae > Helianthus > Helianthus tuberosus. The sequence goes on from JARYGA010003025.1 coordinate 6,156, forward strand.
TATATGTATGTATATATATATATATATGTGTGTGTGAGTGGGGAAGGAATGGTAACGTCGTGATATACATAACGGGGAGGCAAAAAACTTATCTCATAACGCCGGCCGTAACGGTGTACAGTGGCGGACCCAGGAATTTTTTCCTGGGGGTGCGTAATATTTTCAAAGATTTTAGATCCCTAGCTGTATAAAAATATCAGTTCATAGCGTGTCGGGTCGGATCATGTAAGACAAAAGAAAATCAAACTAAAATTTATAAATCGGCAAAAACACGTTAAGAGTCATTACAAATTACAAACGTATTTAAAATTGGGCCCTATAGATTTTTTTTTGAAATACATCCAAAATATCATCTAAAGACACTAAACACGCCATAAGTTCATTACATTCTTACTCATTGTTTCTAACACATATAATTTGCTCCATAAGTTCATAAAACAACACTAAACACTTAAACAAAATAAACAATCATGTTCAACCATAGTCCATAACTTTCAATTATATTTTTAAACATTCAAGCCCTAGTATTAAATGTTTATTACTTATAACTAATCATTTAAATAAACAAAGCTATAAATAAAACAACAAAATCATTTAACTACAAGTCTAGAACAACAAAAAAATCAAAAAAATATAAAAAGATTAAACCCTTACACATCTATATTTTCTCCTAATTATCACATAAAACAAAATAAATAAATAAATAAATAAACCATACTAGTTCTATATTGAAATTCTGACGTAATATGGGTCGGTCCAACCGAAATTTTGGTTTTTCTGGTAAAAAAAGCCACCAGGTCGTGAGCAGTGGCGTCAAGTCGCTGGGAGTTTTTTTGGGGGCGGGATTTGGAAATGGAATTGGTGGATGGGTTTGAGTTATTTTATTTAGTTCAAATTTCTTTAGGTTGGGTTTGGGCTTGTGTTGATAAAAATTGATTGTAGATTAGGCTTTGATTAGATTAAATAATTAAGTGAATAAGTGGTTAATAATTATTATTTTTCTAAGTGGGGCGGTTGAAAATTTTCAAGGGGTGCGGGTGAAAAATTCCAAGGGGTGCGATCGGGATTTCCGGCGAAAAATAACACTTAAAAATATTTTTTCATAGGGTGCGTCCGCCCACCCTTGGCTTAGGGTGGGTACGCCCCTGACGGTGTAGCCGGACGCTATGAGCCGCCATAGAGGGCTCCGACGTGATATGCAGCCCCACTATGGAGGGCCTAAATGTAATATGCACAGCATAAGTCTTGATTTTTTATTACGTGAGTTTGATGTATGCCAAGTGCACCATTATATATGTATAACTAAGAGTAATTGTTTCAAATGAACACTTTGAAAGACTTTCGTGTCCTGAAGTGAAATCAGTAGCTATTTTGGTTTTCCATGTTCAGTATAGACAAAAATAAGATCTAGTACTAAAACATTAGGAATATTGGATTTTAGTAATCTAACTATTCGTCGTTAGCCGCCAACAGTCTCAACTTCAAAAATAATCACCTGCAATCTCAACTATTAACACATTGGCCTCCAATAGACCCTGACTAACAGAACCCTAACACCGTTAATCTCCGAAAAACCGTTTTCGGCTAGAAAAAGTTTCCTAAAGGTCTAATCTAAGGTTACAAAGAGGTTTGAGACCAAAATGTTGAGTTTTCCGGCAAAAAAAAAATTTCTGGCGAAAGGAGAGTTTTTCGGCGACTTCAATAATTGAGTCTTTTACTATAATAAGGTTCCTAAAGGTCCATAATAAGGTTACAAAGAGGTCTGGGATGAAAATGTTGAGTTTTTCGGCCAAAAAAGAGTTTTCCGGCCAAAAACGTTTTTCCGGAGACTAACGACGTTAGGGTTCTGTTAGTCAGGGTTCATTGGAGTCCAATATGTTAATAGTTAGGAGTGCCAGTAGTTATCTTTGAAATTAGGATTGTTGGCGGCCAACGACCAATAGTTAGGATTCTTAAAATCCAATATTTCAAAACGTTATAGCAAATCAACATTCTACCATCATAACCCGACTCTTTCATAACGAAATTCATTTTATACACAGAAAGTTGATGAATATCTAGTAAGCAACATAGTTTTTTTTTTTGTAGAGTAAATTACAAGTTTTGTCCTTTATGTATGTCCCAAATTGCAGGCGCTGTCCTTTATCTTTAAAATTGATGAGTTTTGTCCTTAATGTTTGCAAATTTGCACGTTCTGTCCTTTATGGCAAACCCAGTTAATTTTTTTTGTTAAATCTAGCCATGTGCAAGGCACATGAGGGTACTATTGTCATTTCATATCTTTAGGGGCTATTGTGTAAAACTGATTATGTTTAGGGGTTAGATTGTAAAAAAAAATAAAAAGATTTATAAATACAAAATAATCTGCCATTTCTCTCTCTCATGTTCTCTGCCTTCTCTCTCTAAATTCTTACTCTATCTGTTCTCTCCACCAGAACCCTAACCCCTACCTGCAACAACCCAAAGCAGCAACAAACACCATTAAACCCACCACGATAAAGACGATCATGATGAAGGTAGCCGGGGATAAAGAGTTAAAGACGGTAGTGGTGGTTTCGAGATGAATAGCCGGCGATAAAGACGGTGGTGGTGGTTTCGAGATGAATCGACAACTGGACTGTTGCGGTGGGTAGAATCGGATCTGAACAGGGGTGGCTGTGGGTGATGAACCTTGATGACTGGACTGTTGCGGTGGTGATGGTGCTGTGGTGTTCTGACGATGGTTTATGAGTGCCAGAGAAGGTGTTGTGCTCTGATGACGGTGGTGCAAGAGTGGTACTGTTGGTGGTGGCAGGAATGGCGATTGTGTGTGAACTGGTGCAGTGAAGATACTGCAACAAATTGGTGAGAAATTAGGTATAGCAGGGACCAAAGTATGGGATCTGGATAAGAATCCTTGCAGCGGTGAAGGAAATTGGGGTATCGGTGAGTACAGAAAAGGCGTTAATGTGTCAATTGTGTGCGATATTGAAGTTATTGATTCCTGTTTTGAGATGTACGTATTCCTGATTTTAGTTAGTTTGATTATTTTGTGAGTGAGATGTTAATGGTGTTAGAGATATAAAATCTGAAAAGAAATGAGAAATCTATTGATGGTGATGTTGGAGACGGTGTGACAGTGGTGGTCCGACAGTGGTCTAGATCTTGAGTTTGCATCTTCCGGATCTTGATCTTAAATTTGGATCTGGCGGCTCCTGGTGTGACGGTGGTGGTCCGACAGTGGTTGTGCGGTGGTGGTGTCGGGGTGGGAGTGGGTGATGGCAGATGGTGGGGGGAGGTGGAGGTGACTGGTGAGGGTGGGTGTTTTAGAGAGAGAGAGGTTTATATATAAATTTTTTTATTTTCTAAAACCTTTTTTTTAAATAAGGGGAAAGACAAGTGGGAGGTGAAATGACATTTCTACCCTCATGTGCCCTGCACATGCCTTCATTTAACTGAAAAATATAACTGGGTTTGCCATAAAGGACATAACGTGCAAGATTTGCAAACATTAAGGACAAAACTCATAAATTTTAAAGATAAAGGACAACGCCTGCAATTTGGGACATACATAAAGGACAAAACTTGTAATTTACTCTTTTTTGTATTTACCATTTAGATTTGAAGAGGTATGATCCCAAATCGCAGGTGCACACGTGTTAAAGAGACCATACCACTTTAAGCTGACAGCCTTGCCACACGAAAGCATCCAGAAGGTTCTAGAAGATTCTGGAAGAAGACACATGGCGACAAGAAGATGCTCCCAACAGACAAAAAGGACGACATGTGGCACCATTGGCAGCGCGCTAGCACCGATCACAAGATCTCCATGGGGCAGGCCGACAGCCAGTACAAAAGGACGCTGAGTTGGAGCGAAGAACCACGCGCCACGTCACCTGCAGGCCTGACCATGACAGAGGGGACATAAGTGATATTCCTCCTAGTCGGACAGCTGTCAAACAACGGCTAGCTGGCAATCTCCTTCCTTCACAATTCTCCGGCTATAAATAGAAGACTCAACCCCCAGGTTTAAGGATCCTTTTCTCACTCTCCTACTCTATACATATACTTATCCTCAAAACGATTACTTTTTCTCACGTCGAATGGTGGTTACAAGGAGAACCCCCATCTTCTCCTCCTTGTAGCGAGTCACCGATGTTGTTTCGTTTTGTATGACATCTTGGAAGAATCAGTCATTCGTGGAGTGGAGGATAGAGGTCAAACCATTCTGCACGAGACAACATACTCTGATAGTCCAGTAGTATCTAGTGTTTCATCAACATTTTTCTACAAGAGTATTTAATAAAATCACAATCATGATGTATCTTGATGGAAAAGTAGTTGGGATTATATGTCATAAAATTAAAGAAAGCAAATAGTCAAAGTGAAAACACTCATTACAAATTAGGATTTTCATTGAAAGCCCAACTTTTTACACACATTATCACATCTACTAAAAAAGTTAACAAACGTGATGTAAATTACATGAAGATCAACATTTTCGATTAGACGATGTTTGGATAAATCAAGATGTTTGTAGGTAAACATCAGTATACATGATCAACTCAGGAATCATATACACCATACTATCATAGTGACCATATATGTAATTCTCCTTTGATAACAAAGACGACGAAGATATTACTATATGGTTATCGCTGTTACATACTATTCAATAAAAACAAAATTTGTTTATTAAAATTTAACTAGAGTCTAGAGACAAGTTAAACTAAAGAAAAGTGAGCTTATTATTAACTTCATAATCACTTGTTAAATATCGATTGGAATGATTGTCTTTATTGTTAAAATTCATAACATTATATTTATTTAGTTTAAAAAAAATAGTGCAAATAGTCACATTGTAAACATATTCAACAAAAGATTTATAGTAATTAATTTAGAAGTAATCTTAACTGGAAACTGTAAATTGCCTAAAAAAGAGTTGAAGTACTTTATAAAAAGTTATGAACTCGAGTTGGAGTTTATAGCTGTGTATAAATCTATCTATACTTTCTATAAAAGGAGAAATCCCAATGATATAAGAAAAGCTGATGTGTCAACAGGAGAGGCTGTCCAACAATGTTTTTCTTATGTCATTATTACATCATAAGCCTAATATATAAATCGCTTTAAAATACATTTAATCTAATTTCAAAACACTGCCTTGTGTATTCAAATGTTAAAGGTCTAACCCACATTACAAAGGGCAAACCACTGCCCATCTACAAGAAAGTAGCAGATGTTTTGAAATTGCGGGTATTTTGAAATTCAAAATGCATGGAGATATGTAATTTTCAATTAATGCATGTCACTTACTCACTTCTGTCAATCATCTTTTTATATAAACTGATTTATATTCTCATTTCACTCTTCATATTTACATTCTCGTGTTCTCTTCTTTTGTATTTTCAAACCACATTTCTAATGTATCTCTCTCTCAAATCTCTTCTTCTTAATACTCGACATTTGTTCATAAAGGATAAGAGAAAACGGAAGCTTTCTCTGACCCACTTTCAGAACAAATTTTGGGGATATGTGGTTTGCCTTGATGATGGTAATGTGATATATATGATTATGTTTGTTTTTGTTTTTAATTTGTACTAAAGTTTTTTTTATCTGAGTTATGACTAAATGATGATTGTAAATGATCTGAGCAGATGATGATGATTGTTCTACGGTTGTTTCCAGCATCATTGTTCCAACATCGTTTAAAGTATGTTTTTTTTGCTACTCTAATTTTGAAATTTTGAATTTCTAATTTTGAAGTGATATACTCTAATTCTCGCTTTATATTTCAGTCTAATCACAGTTGTTTGAAATTCATACAGTCTGCTGCGGGTTATTATAGGTTTGTATTAAAAGAAGGATAAAGTTAAATTAAACAGAAAGAAAGATTATTAAATGTACATTTAAAATGACTTTGGGCAGATGATGATGATGTAGAACCCACAGTAGTTACTACTAAACGCAAGAAAGGATCTGCTACTGCTGTAAGATAAGATTTTATCTTACTAGAGTAATGGTCTTTCCTGCCTTTTTTGTATTAAAAGAAGCATGAAGTTTGGTTTAAAGCAGCTCTTTATGAAGCAAGTTAAGGATTAAGTATATGAGGATAGGGCTACTCTTCAACAGCTGAAGAAGTGTTTTCATGTACTGCATCTTGGTCTGTTCACGAGAGACCAAGTTTCCAGAAACCTGATGTTGATGCATTCAGTACTTCCGTGGAGTTCATGGCGATTGTCGAAGATATACATTGAGAAGTTCGGTACTCGATGGAGTTGTTGTTAGATTTTAAAGTTTCGTTGTTCAGTACTCGATGTAATTGTTGATCTTTTAATCTTCATAATGTTTGTGGAGCATTTTATTTTTACTAATTTTAAGCCGAATAAGTATTATTATGTAATTTTTAATATCATTTGATTATTGCAAATCGGTACTTTTGACGTAGAAGTGAAACTGTCTCTGAGTTTAATTAGATTATGTTGATGATGTATCAATTTCTGTTAGTGTATAGATCTGTCAAAGTTAAAGTTTGCCAAAAGAGAACATCTGTTGTAAATCATCATCTGCTGATCTAACGGCTGTTTGACTTGCTACTGTTGCCAACATCTGTTGTTGCCTAATAGAGCTTTTCGAAGAATTTCCTCCTCTCAATTGTAAATACTGATGCATCTCCTACTTTAACTCTCTGTTAAGGGTAAAGTCTGCCCAAAGAGAACATTTGTTTAGTGGTGATCTTTTGCTAATCTAACGGCTGTTTGACTTGCTACTGTTGGCAATATCCGTTGTTGGCTAATAGTTGTTGGCTAATAGGTATTGCTTGTCTTTAAATGAATAGATTTTTTATCTGAGATGTTTTATTTGAGTTAAAATACATTTAATTTCAAACTATTGCTCTATATTTAAATGTCAAAGGTCTGACCCACATTCAAGAGGGCAAACTACTGCCCATCGCCAACAAAGTATAACTTAGCATATGTTTCCTTTGGCAAACACATACCTTAGCAGTGGTTTTGAAATTGCCGGTAATTTCAAATTCAAAATGTCTGGGGATATGTACTTTGCAATTAATGCACGTCACTCACTCAGTTCTGTCTTATGGTAAAGGCGTTTTATGGTAAATGAAGAGGTTAATTGTAATTATAATAACGTGTTTAATTTTATATTTTTCTCATGGAAATGCATTAAAAGCCTAACGAGTGTCGCATCATATTCTTTCGTCTGACGATGTATTTAGTCATAACCTCCTTCATTGGGTATATAAAATACATTGGGCAGAGGTTTTGATCATTACCGTTTTCATCCATCTACTCAATCATCATCAAAAGTTTTTTGTTTATCAATATCATTACAATTTCTTTTACTTTCAAAGACGCATTGGTTCACTGCAAAATGGAAAACATTGGGTTTCAAGTGATTGTTGACGAAATTTTCACAAGGCTCTCTGCAGAAGATATTGGTCGTTTCAAATGTCTTTCCAATAATTTTTATAGGGAATTGTCAAGTCATGGATTTCAGATGATGCATGCTTTTCGAAGTGGAGATTCACTACAAAAGAAACTACTCTCCTTTAAAGAGACGTCAATTGTCGTTGACGACGTAGTTGCTGGTAATTTGGATGTTGTTAGAAGCAAAACCTTAAGTTTTCCTAACAATGTCCACCCTATCTTCTTACGTATTCTATCGTCATTTATTGGTTTGTTGTTAGTTTGCAATGAAGGGATTTGATGTGAGCTGATTCTTTGGAATCCAACTACCAGGCGATATAAGGTTTTGTCTGATGACTACTTCAATTACAATCATGATCGAAACTCTGATACTGGTGGAATTTATTTTGATCAATTCAATGATCTGAAAGTGCTGAACATCAGATTTTACCGTAATGTAGCTGCTGCTCGTGTTTACTCACGACGTCGTGAGTCATGGAGTACAATAAATTTCGGTAGCGTAAACAATTATGGTTCAAGTGGTTATTCATGGTCTACAGGAGTTTATGCTGATAAAACCATATATTTTATGGTTTTAAATTATTGGTTACCACTAGGTGAGAGGAACATCGTTGCTTTTGATGTTCTGAGTGAGACTTTCAGAATGCTTCATTTTCCAGAGAGTATTGTAGTCAATCCCTGCCAAGGGCATTTTTTGACCATCGCAAAGAGGCTGCATTTGATTGTTATTGGAAAGTCTGCTGAGCTAACTGCTGATTTGCTCAGATATGAAAAAGAAGGCTGGATGAAGGTGTTTGTTTTCAATAATCCTCGTGTAGTTGATTATGTAGATAGGCGCCGAAGGACTAATATAATTGAAGACAACAAGTGGCTGATAACAAGCATCTGGGGGGATATGGTTGAAGTTGATCTGAGCAACGAACTTCTGAAATACCTCCAACATGTTGACAACTACAATGGTCCGAAAGGAGCTTTACTTATCGAGACTACTATTTCACCCATTGATTAGGAATTAGTATGTTGTATTTTATTGAATGTTGTTTGCTGTTTTGACACTTGTAGTTTTTATATAATTAGCTGTGTTAAAATTATTAACCATGTTTGTTATTTAAATTATGTAAATGAATATTTATGTTTGAGAGTGTAAAAACTTGTAATATTGGCAAAGGTCTGTTTAAATGATCAAAGCTCTGTTATTGGGAACAGTTGTTTAAAAATAAAACAGTGGTTGATACATCTGTTGACTTGGGTCAACAGATGGATGAACTTTGTATGTTGTTTCGCCCATTGATTAGGAATTAGTATGATGTATTCTATTGATTGTTGTTTGTTGTTTTGAACTTTGTTTATTATATAGTTACCTCTGTTTGACACTTGTAGTTTTTATATAATTAGTTGTGTTAAAATTATTAACCATGTTTGTTATTTAAATTAAGTAAATAAATATTTAGGTTTGAGAGTGTAAAAGCTTGTAATATTGGCAAAGGTCTGTTTAAATGATCAAAGCTCTGTTATTGGGAATAGATGTTTGAAAATAAAACAGTGGTTGATACATCTGTTGACTTTGGTCAACAGATGGATGAAAACAGATGTTTGGAACTACTGTTGAGATAAAGCAGAGTGTTGTGGAGAAAACTGTGGTTGAAACCGCTGTTTGGTTAAAACAGTGGTTTAAAACCACTGTTGGGTTTAAATAGTGTTTTGTGGAGGTTGAAGGGGATTGAAACGACTGTTGGGTTAAAATATTGTTTTTTTGGAGAAGGAACATGCTTGAAAATAAAACAGTAGTTGATACATCTGTTGACTTTGGTCAACAGATGGAGGAAAACAGATGTTTGAAACCACAGTTGGGTTAAATGTATTTGTTGTGGAGAAAACTATGGTTGAAACTGCTGTTGGGTTAAAACAGTGGTTTAAAACCACTGTTGAGTTAAAATAGTGTTTTGTGGAGGTTGATGGAAAAGCAAAAAGCAAATTCCTAGGCAATTGCTTAGTGTCTTGGCAAAGCAAAAAGGAAGCAACTGTTTCAACATCCACTGCTGAGGCAGAGTATATTGCTGTTGCAAGTTGTACAGCCCAACTGCTATGGCTTCAAAATCAACTGCTGGATTTTGGTATCACTGCCTTAAAGACACCACTCACGTTGGACAGTCAGGCAGCAGAAAATATCATCAAAAATCCAGTTTCACATTCAACCACCAAGCACATTGATATCAGACATCACTTTGTGAGGGATTGCTATGAAAAAGGTTTGATTTCTCTACACCATGTTCCAACTAAAGATCAGCTGGCAGATGCGCTAACAAAGGCTTTAGACGCATCTACCTTTGAAAGCTTGATCTCTAGGATTGGCATGTTGAACATGGAATAACAGGCAAAATCTTGTTTTTCTATGAATAGAAGCATTAAAATGTTTTCAGAAAATCAAAAATTCATCCTTAAAAATAGCTAAAAATGAAAATTTTCATTAAATCCTTAAAAGTCTGCCATAACCACTATTTGTTTCAAACATCTGTTTTGCTGAATATTATCCACTGCTGAAAGTCAACCTCTGTTCTCTCATTTTCTTTGTTAATCAATGTTGTTAAACCTCAGTGTTTTAATCCACTGATAGGCTATCCACTGATAGTTATAGTCAACCACTGTTTTCATTTTCAGCACTGTAAACCACTAATATTGATTCATCAGTGGTTTCCTAACAACTGTCATCCATTATTCATCAGCGGTTGTCACGTGTACAGTACTTAGCAGATGATCTTTTATAATCGCTGCCACGTCAGCATTCACATTTTCCACCTATAAAACCCTGATCAAAACCCCAAACAGAGTTTTCACTGTCGAATCGAATTCAAAATTACTTTCAAAAGCATTTTTCACCAAATTCTCTCAAATCACTCATCTTCTTCCTTCGTTCTTAACCACCTTTGATTCATCATGGATCTTCCATTCAAAACCAGTCATAACTACCTGTGTACACTTGCAAAAACAAGTCAAAACACAGATTTTCATTCCGTGATTGATGCACTTTCATCTTCAAAGTACAAAACTTTGTTGACCTGCAATGAAACCATCTACCTGGATACCCAACGAGAGTTCTGGAAAAATGCAAAGCTTGAAACTAAGGACAAAAAGACCTTAGCTATTACTTCATCAATAAGAGGAGTTCCAGTTACCATCACACCTCAAACCATTTCCGAGGTTTTTGAAATCAATGATCTTACAGGTAAAATCTCTTTCCCAAAAATAGAGTACCAAACTGATTTCATTGAGAGAGGGTATGAAGAAGAAATGAAAAAGGATACTTTACAAAAGGGTAGTTTTCCATCTACCATGAGATTTTTATTCCATACCCTCCTCATGTGTGTGTCAAATAAAACAACAGCTTTTAATGAAATACCATTGAAAATCCAATACCTGGGCTATGCTATCATGGCTGAAGAAAATTTTAACTACTCTCAGGAGATTTTCAATTATATGGTTAAGAATGTTAATAAAAAATCATTTTTATTGTTTCCAAGGCTTTTAAGTTTTTATCTTCAAAAGAAATTTTCAAAGGATAATGCACATGTGCTTATCCAATGAAATCCTATTCAAATAAACAGCCTAACTTCTGAAACATTCACAAGGCTGTCAAAACCTTTAAAAACACAAACAGAGGTACCTGAGCAGAATTTAGCAGCAACAACTGCTCTTCAGGCCCCTGCTATTGAGCCCACTGCTCCTAGTGATCACAACAGCACAACCCCTGCTGTGAAACCCACAACAAAAATCACCAAAAAGACCAAAAAGAAAACTATCCAAAATCCCCCCAAACCCACCAAAAATGTGACTCTGGAAGATGAGATCCCAGAGGTAACACCTGTGACAACACAAAAGTCACCTGAAACAACTGCTGCTACTTCCTCATAGCAGATGGAAGAAATATCTCAACTTGAGCCTAAAACTCCTCCTGCACCCTCTCAAAAGGATCAGGTTGTATCAACAGGGACACCACAATATGAAGCAATGGATTCACTTGAATCTATCTTCCACAGCCCAGCTCCCGGGGCAAATTCTCTTTCTACCCCTATCCTCACTGCACAACTCCCATCATTAATGATACCTCTGTTGGATGCACTTGATATAGGCCAGACACAAATCAGTTCTTCTCAATCACCTGTCAATGAGAATATACCACAACAAGTGACTGAGTTTGGTGTCTCTATCTCTGCTAACCCACCAACAGTTGAGGAGGCTACACTGCAGGAATTACAAGTAATTCCTGTCAGTAGTTCAAGTGGAGCAGCTACTACAGGTGTTGAACCCACTGGTTTACACCTGGACAGTAGTTTTATTAGTGAGACTCCCTTGAAGGCAATTTCTTCTTTGGGAACTATAGTGTCCACTGGTGTGTTTCCATTATACACTGGTGACCTTAAAATGGTAACCTCTGCTGAAGAAAGAAGTCCCCAGTACCGAGAACAAGGGGCATCAGTGGATGATTTTTGGGAAACTTTTCCTAAGTCAACCACTGATACAACCACCACTGGTGGGAAATCAGATGATCCCATTAACTTGGGTGATGGTTTTAAATACAAAGAATTAACGGAGAAGGTTGATAAACTTGACACATCTGTTGCAGAAAATCAAAACTATGCTGCAACAGTTGTTACAAGCTCAAAAGGCTACACCTACTGTTGCACCATCTGCTCCATCCCCTGTTGAGCTATGGCATCTGTTTCAACATCTGCTTCACAAACAAAGACAATATGCAGATCAACAGCATGAAGTTCAACTTCAAATGGTCAGAAATGTCATGGAAGCTAGGTACAAAGATACTCAAGCAGATATCAAAGCCATTAAAGCTCATCTGCTTCAAACCACTGGCACTGCTCCTCCTTCAATCATCTATGTTGAAAATCCTGATGATGCCAAAAAGGGGGAGAAAACTAAAGGGAAGAAGGGAAAAGAAGATGGTTTATACATGCCACTAGATCCAATGTCCAAACTTGTGGTAGAAATCCCAAGGCCATATGGTTCTAAAAAAATTGATGAGACTCAAAATGCATTTGCTGAACTAAAAGCAAACATGAAAGAGTCAATGGAAATAAAAGGGTCAAAAAGGTTTGCTCAGGAGAATAAAGTTTTGATGGAAAAAGAAGAGCAGGGTACTTTTAAACCTAAAAGAAGACAGCCTACCAGAAAAGTAAGCCAACCCAAACCCAAACCCAAACCCACACCTTCCAAAACCACCAAACAAACTCCTCAAATCCCCAAAAGTTCCTCTCATCAAACCTCCAAACCAACAGATGTTATCCCAACAACTGCCATCACTACTACATCAACCCACACTCAATCCACTGCCATACCAAAAACAATATCACCACCACAAAAACCACCTGCCAAAAAGCAGAAAACAACAGTTGACACATCAACTGTTGTAGTGACAACAGTGGTTGAAACACCAGTTGTTTCAACAGTTGTTAGTCAGACACCCACTACTTCAATCACTGCCACTCAACCCACAAATACACCACCAACTTCTCCAAAGCACAAAAGGAGAAGGATAACAAACATTGTACTGGAAGATGACACTTGTAACACCTCGAAAATTCACGTCCTATAATGTGTAGACACGTGTCATATGTTTGAACGTGTGAAAGAATGTTATAGAAGGACTAAAGTTGACAGTCATGGAAAGAATGTGAATATACGGGTTCTAAATGTCAACAGTGAATAAATATATTGTACATTAACCCTACATGATGTTTATAGCATCAAACGAATAAATCATGGATCATGCGAAGCTAAAAGTGAGAGATTACAAACTACAGGGGTTAAATGTTTCAACATGTTTAAGTTATACATCTGAGTGACCTTTTGACAAACCCGAAGCTTTGTAACTGTTAAATATGATCACTAGAATGCGCGATATAAATTTCATAAAGTTTCGTTATCGTATGAGAAAGTTATGATCAAATTCGTGTGCGAGGGGTTAAAGCGTTAACATTGAAAGTTATGACTTTTCGGGTTAACCGGAAGTGTCCAGGGACTTGGCAAAGTGGGTATAAGTCCTAAAGCCCTTGTAGGTAAATAAAAAGGGCTCAAATTGCAAATATTAAGCTAGATGACCTTTCGAAGAGCCAAGGGACGAATATGCGGAAACTTGAAAATGAGAATTCTGATTAACAAGGCTGAGGCGGGCCGCGTAAAGGTTAATGAAACCTTACGCGGGCCGCGTCCGATGCACAGTAACAACAACTTTGGACAGCAGCCTGTAAACGCGCTCAATCGACCAAAAACGGATGTTTCACTTCATGTGCGACCCCTAGGAAACCCCTAGAGCACTAGGGACACTTGTGGAAGAATTGTGGGCAGTGGTAGGCTTAGATGTCAACATTTTGTGGTGACTTGATCACTATATAAAGCCTCTAAGTTGCAACATTGTTCTTCACACTTCCATCAAGCTTTCTGATCATTTCGGGAGCTCAAGTCTTCTCTCAAAGTGATCACTAATCAAGCTTAGGACTTCAGTAAGTTGCTAATCCTTTCTTAATTAAGTTTTAGCTTAGTATTAGCTTAAAAGTCAAAACGTCGTAATTAACGGTTGACTTTAAGATTAATCACTAATGGTCCAGTGATTAGTCGAATCAAAAGTAGTTATAAGTTGGTAATTATGTGGGTAATAAACCCTCAAAAGGGTTCCCCCTGATTCCTACTCTAACCAGGTCAAATGTCGGGTCAAACTTGTTAAGAAAAAGTCAACAGGATACTTAAATTCTAATTTATTCATGATTAGCAATGTAGACCACATACGACCTGTTTGATTATTAATATAACTTGGTAATTAGTGTAAGAACATGTCTAAACATGTTCAACCCGACAATTTACTGTTTAGACCCGGTTCGGAACCGAAAGTCGCAAAGCTTTGACTTTTGCTTTGACTTCAGTTCTGACCCGTTTTGGTATGATTTAGAAATACCTAAGAGCTTCATTTGGACCAGGTTACATGCTAGTATAACCCTCTGTGATTATACACCATGGTTCACTAGTTAACCGATTAATACGCCTGATTCCGTTAATTGCCCATATGTTGACCATTATGCCCTTTTCACCTTAAAATGTGATTTTTGAAAATGTAAAAGAGTAGAAACCTTAATTACTGATATATAAACTTGTATGCAAAGTTTGACATCAGTTTGAGGTATAGATTGAGAGTTATGCTCATTAGCGTAATTAAGAAGCTTTATGTTAATAAAACGGCGTAATTAGCATATAGCCTATTTAAACCTACTTTTTGGTATCAAACTTATTACCCACTGATGTAATATATTATTTTGGGATTTTTAATAAATTTTAGGCTGAGCATAACTTGTAGTTGTAGGCTTAATCCGGTAATTGTCGGTTTTGCCCTTACGGGCTATAAAATGAGTTTTACATATCTAATTGACTCCAAACCTTTTGCTACTGATTACATATGATAAATAAATTATTTTAAACCTCCTAGAATAATAAAAATATCAGATTTCTATATAGAACCCGGAAACGGCTTCTAATCGCCTAATTAAGCGTTTTTAACGCCTAGTATGTGCTAGAACTATTTTAATCATACAAAGGGTGATACCTACTGATATTTGAGGTAAATCATAATATTTTAACAGTAAGCAAAGGTTGTTAAACTCAGACTTCAGTTTTGAGCTTTTCGGCTTATGTGAAATTACCAAAATGCCCCTACGGTGCATAGCTTGGTTATATTTGATAAATTTCACATATCTACTTTACCCTACTGTTATAACTTATCAAACTAAGTATTTTTGCTGATTATATCAGACCTGTAACTCAGGTTAATACTTAAACTCTTTTATAATCTTTTAAATGACCAAACTACCCCTACGGGGCATAGTTTGTGTTTAAATACGTTTCGGGCATAATGAAAGACATCTTACTGATGTCACAACATAATTGAGGCATATTAACTTAGGAAACCTGTATATGGCTCTCAGGATTACCCGTTACGCCTCTTACGCGTTCGGTTCGGCTTATGTAACTAGTTTACATAAATTAGCCGAAACGGGTCAAACCTTATCGGTTTTATCTCAAAATCTAGAGTGTGTATGAAATACCCATATTAAGCAAGTCTCCGAACTTGTCGGGTCTAAATCACATTCTATCCGGTCTTCGCTTTATAAGTGCGTACGGACCGTATCATTGAAACTAGCCGGTCTAAGCTAAGGCTTAATTAAGGACCCGTTAGAAATCTAATAGGTTATTATAAACCTTCGTTCCAGATTAGGAGCCCAGTAAAAGTACTTGCATTTGCTGTAATTGATTGATACTTTGATCAGGTAAATACTCTTAACTTATTTTCCCTATACGGGCTTGGGATACGGTACTATAAAAGTACCGCTTGGTCGGGTATGTAGTCATTTAAATCGGATTGTGATTAATGTATTTACATAACTCGTTTTGTTCTGTATTATTTGATGTATGGCCCTTGGGGGTTAAATGACCATGTCCCGGATATCCTTGGCATCATTTTACGAAATGGCCACGACCTAAGCACGGGGTGTAGGCGTACACCTGACAGATGCATTATGTAAAAACTGGTAATCCACGTAAAGGAATCAACCTTGTGGGCATTATACCTGTGGCGTGTCAGTTAACTTAAACCGGCTCTTCTAACCGGTGCTAATGGACGGCAAATAAGTAAATCTGTATACAAGATTATATACAAATAATTGTCCCAAGTTATAAAAGATATTTTTGCCGAAGTGCACTCAATCAAATTTTTAAACTATTTTCTAAATGAGTCAGTTGAGTTGTATTTACCAGTGTAAACTGACGTATTTTCCAAAAAGGCTAAGTGCAGGTGCTAGACGAAATAGGCTGGCTACTCCAGGCATCATTATTCAAGTCTCGCAAGCTCTAGATGTCAAAGTCTGTTGAACAGTTTTCTTTTTATATTGATCCGCCTGTGGATCCTTTATTTTCCGTTGTAATACTTGGATATTACTTTATATTTGGATTGTAATATATTTATCTTTTGCTTCCGCTGTGCATTTATATAATTGTGTTGTTTGACTATTATGTTGCCAACCACGTCACGATACTCCCCACCGGGCCCACCGGTGACACGTGGAAAGTCGGAGTGTGACAGGTTGGTATCAGAGCCAACACTGAGTGAATTAAACACTAGCCTTTGTGTTTAATCTCAGTTACACTGTTGCACATTCTTGAGTCTAGACAAGAACATAGGACTAATCCAAATTCGTTTCATTGTCTTTTAATTACTTCTTTGTTATTTTTCTGATTAGCCTTTGCATGGGCAAGTCATTTTCTTAAGAAGCCCCGTTTAGGGCAACCATATACTTGTTTAAATTTTAAAGGAACGATTATGTTTAAAATATCATTCCTATATTATAAGATCTACCATTATAATAAAATGGCAAAATCTAAAAAGGGACAAGACCTAGCCTCGTGTCAATTTAAGGCAGGGCCAAGACGGTAGTTCCACAATTAGATTCAGATCCTTATTAACATTTCAATTTAGAAATTGTTCTGCGTTAATTATTAAAAAGAATCTAAAGAGTAAAACCTCACCTAAATGTCATTATAGACATGGCCAAGATGGTAAAACTTATTTAAGAGATTCAAATTTTTGTTAAACATAGGAAAGCATATTAACATGCTTGACAAAGTGTGATACGATAAAAATCACATAAGTCATTTTTAATTGGGTTATTCTAAATCCCCTTATTTATATAATCATCCCTTATGGATGAAGTGCCCACGGGCTATGATTAACGTCCTCTGAGACTAAAGACAGTGGTAGCTTACGACTCCCTGTCAAGAAAAGGTAATGAATTTTGATTCAAACCTTAATGCCTCGATTCTCTGAAATCATGGCTTATAAATTAAACTTGTCTACGTGACTAGGCCTTTTGTGCTATTATTAAGTGCGTACGGACCGTATCATTGAAACTAGCCGGTCTAAGCTAAGGCTTAATTAAGGACCCGTTAGAAATCTAATAGGTTATTATAAACCTTCGTTCCAGATTAGGAGCCCAGTAAAAGTACTTGCATTTGCTGTAATTGATTGATACTTTGATCAGGTAAATACTCTTAACTTATTTTCCATATACGGGCTTGGGATACGGTACTATAAAAGTACCGCTTGGTCGGGTATGTAGTCATTTAAATCGGATTGTGATTAATGTATTTACATAACTCGTCTTGTTCTGTATTATTTGATGTATGGCCCTTGGGGGTTAAATGACCATGTCCTGGATATCCTTGGCATCATTTTACGAAATGGCCACGACCTAAGCACGGGGTGTAGGCATACACCTGACAGATGCATTATGTAAAAACTGGTAATCCACGTAAAGGAATCAACCTTGTGGGCATTATACCTGTGGCATGTCAGTTAACTTAAACCGGCTCTTCTAACCGG
Organism: Helianthus tuberosus; assembly: GCA_030545235.1. NCBI lineage: Eukaryota > Viridiplantae > Streptophyta > Magnoliopsida > Asterales > Asteraceae > Helianthus > Helianthus tuberosus. Next base: position 24,015 of record JARYGA010003025.1, read on the forward strand.
TGCTAATGAAAAGGCATGACAAGCTTAGTTAAAATTTAATTATATATACTTGAACACATAAAAACCCATTCCCACAAAAGTGAGTTTTGAGCCTTTATTGAGCATACAAATATATATCTTTAAATTAAATGCTCATTTTTCGTTTCTTGTGTGAATAGCCGCTCGGTTCTTACAACTCTAGAACTTGCCACGACGATACATTCCCGGTCCTTACCAACTTAAACCCGAGTAAGTAAATGATGGAGGCATTAGGACTAACCCTTTTTATTTCTACACCATTACTTTTCTTTTTTCTTACCACCTACCCAAAATCCCCCTAGTTAACCCCTTTGAGCCTAAACCTTTTCATTTCTTAACCCAAACCAAACACCTTTTCACCCACCTAAACCCTTTTTATTTTTCACCCTTTGTTTTAGTAACAAGCTCGGTTTTTCGTATGACTTTTCAAAAAAAAAAATGTGTTGATGATGAAGCAAAATAAATAAACAAGCAAGTTCATCAAAAATAACTTTGTTTGAATACTGGCTTCATCAAAAAAAAAAATTGCAAAAATAAAAAGTCTTTCGAAAACCGAAGCTTGTTACGCTTTTTCGCCCTTTCTACTAACCACTAACCACTAACCACTAACCCAACCACCTACCTTTAACCCAAGCCTAACCCTTCACCCAAAAAGTCCTCTTGATGTTTACAAAGGTATATAGTTAAAAGGAGGAGGATTGATTGCTTGGCAAGCCTATGGTAGGAGTAAGTTCCATGCCGCTCTCGAGTGATTCACTAAAATACATCTTCGGCCGAGTGTTGAGTGATCCCCGTGAGGTATGTGAACTTGTATATAAATAGAATTTTACTAAGGCATGTTATGCCCTAATAAGTAATTTATCTTATGAAAAGTTTTTAATAAATCATGACGAATAGGATTGTAAATAAATAAAAATTAAATTAAATAAAGAATCTTGGAAATCCCGACACTCTATGACAAGCCCAAAACCTTCTTTTCTACCCATTCCATTTGGGAGTATAAATAGCCACATATTAAAGAGTTTTGCTTGAGGACAAGCAAAGATTCAAGTGTGGGGGTATTTGATGTGTTCAAATATTAACATACAAATTTCATCAAATGAGGCATAAAACTAACCCTTTTTTAGTACTAATGTTGGAAAAAGTGTGCTTTTGTCTTCCTTTTGTATTTTCAGGATTAAATGAGCTCAAATTAACAAAAGAAGCAAAAAGACATCAAAATCTAACATAAATACAAGAAAAGGAACAAGACATGGCATGCCCGACCCCACTACAGCATCTTCCCAAGCAAAACAAGAGATCAGAGGCCTGAACACGCCCCGTGCTCAGCCAGCACGGGGGCGTGCCCAAGTGTCAGCAGAAAAGACAAAGTGGTAGAAGCTTCTATTACCCACCACGGGGCCGTGCTCAGCGGACACGGGGCCGTGGTCAACTATAAGATTCGCACAATCCAGGAAAATCTTCACAGTACAAAGATTCTTCTGCACACGGGGTCGTGCTCAGCGGACACGGGGGCGTGGTCAACTAATAAGACAAAGCTGTATTTAATGAAGAAAGAGAGGATGTGGACACAGGGCCGTGCCCACTGGACACGGGGCCGTGCCCGAGCTTCTGTTCAGCCTATAAATAGAAGTGCTTGGCTCAAGCTCAAACCATCCCTTGGCACACCACCTCTCTCACACTTCACCCACCACCCACCACCACCATAACACCATCATCCACCACCATCATCCATTGTTCATCGTAGAGTGTGTGAGTCGTCTCGGGATCCAAGATTGATCGTAAGAGTTCTTGACAATCAAGGCCATGTTTGCCTAAGTCTCTTACATCACTTGGTGAAGACAAAGTGTCTAGTTTAATACTTTTTATTTCTAATCTTTTGCACTTTTTATTTGGTTTCGTATTAATGACTTTAATAACTAGTTGCTTATGTTGAAGGTGATCTTTCTTTATCGTTTGTCCGTGGTGTCTTGAAATTATTTTACTGTCTATATAAAATAAAAGATTTTCACCATTCATATCTCCACGGTCTATATGGAGGTATGTTGGCTACCTGGTCGGGGGTTAAGGGAACGGTTTGGTAAAGGTCTTGCCATTGTTCAGCGTTTAGAGGTCCTGCAATGGACCTGGGTCAAATTTAGTAGGACCTCCTTCAATACTTCACGGTATTGGATGGCGGGGGTCCAAACTCTTTGATCCCCTCATAAGTTAACTACTATTAATACTATAACCCGGCTATTTAGGACTGTATCCCTGCTGACTCAGACTACTTAGCCGAGGGTAACGTCACCTCCAAAAGAGGGGCCTACCATAATATTGCATTAATAACTTAATTAATTATCTTCCAATAATCCACCCTTTTAGGATTGTATCCTTGCTGACTCAAACTACTGGGGTGAGGGTAACGTCACCTTCAAAAGAGGGGCCTACTACAATAACTAAGATAATCTCTTAATTATGTGCAAAAGTGCGGAAATATTCAAAGGTTACACTAGATACGAGTCGGAACCAAGTGATTCATCTTGTCTATCTGTTTTTATTTTTATTTTTATTTTCAGGATTTTAGTTAGTTTTTTATTTTTCTTAGTTTAAAACATTTTTCTAAACTTTTTATTTTGATTAGACGATGAGGATAAACCGGTATTAAAAGCTCTTGTGTCCTTGGACGACCTCGGTATCTTACCAACGCTATACTACGCTCACGATGGGTGCACTTGCCCATATGTGTGTTTAGTGTTAGTAAAATATCGTGTTTTATAAATTTAAAACTTGGCTAAAATAAGTGTTAAAGGGGCTTAAAATATACACCTAATATATATAACACTTCATACGCATCAAGTTTTTGGCGCCGTTGCCGGGGACACAAGGATTTTAGGAAAGCTTAAAATCGACGGCCTAATCAGTTTTTCAAAACCTTTTCAAAACGGGCCCGCATTTTTCTGCATTTTAGTTTAGTTTTGCATTTACAGTAGGTTGAACACGGGCCGTGCTCGCTGAACACGGGGCCGTGCTCGCTGAACACGGGGCCGTGCTGCATATTTTTCATAAAACACCCAGTAACAGAAGCTTGAACACGGGCCGTGCTCACTGAACACGCCCCGTGCTCAACGAAATCAGTAAATTTAATTAAAACGCCCAGATACAGATTCTGAACACGGGGCCGTGTCCACTGAACACGGGGCCGTGTCCAGCCTCTGTTTCCGTTTTTCTTTTTGTTTTCTAATCTCGGGAATTGGTTGTGGTCTGCTGAGTGATTCTTATGGATCAATACTCAGGAGGTTACAACTACACCTATGAGGAGGAGGATTATAGGGGTAACTATTGCACTAATTGTCGTAACACACGCTCGGTTCAAAATAGTCACTCATATCAACCTTCCAATTCATACACCTACTATGAGGAACCCATGTACGAGCCATCAACTTCATACACATCATATGAAGACCAAAGGTATGAACCTCCTCCCTCATACTCATATTTTGATGAACCAAGGTATGAGCCTTCATACTCATACTTTGAGGAACAAAGATATGAGCCACCACCTTCATATGCGTATTATGAGGAACCATGGCATGAACAACCCACCTCATATGAGTATTATGAAGAACAAAACTACGAACCTTATCCATCATATGCTTACAATGAAGAACAATGGTGCGAACCATCGACTTCATATGGGTATTATGAGGAACAAAGGGTCGAACAACCGGATTCAAGCTTAGAAAATCCCGATTCTTTCTCCATAACCGAAGTGACCGATAGGATATTAGAACACATTAGAGTTATCGATCGATGTATAAAAGAATCTCGCGCAAGGGAAGAGGAGTCCCGCGCAAGAGAAGAATTAAAAACGGAAGAGATAACCGAAAGTGTAAAAATGGAAGAACAAATAAGTGAAAAACCGACACATGAGTTAAACAACGAAAAAGGTGAGTCCGACAACGTTAAAATTCAACAAGGGTCTAATTTTGAAGAAATTAATCTCTTGTCACCTTCTTTTGAAAATCATTGTTTAGTACCCACTCATGCTAAGTTTTTAAAAGAGTTAAACACTAACACTAAAATTGACGAAACGGTAAGTGTTAAGTTAACTGATGATCAAACCTCACTAATAAAAGAAAACCCATTTGAAATTAACATTACACCGGTTCCATGTTTCTTTCAAAATTCGTTTATTAGTAATGTCACAATCGATAAAGATCTTTGTGTTAACATAATGCCTAACTACATTTTCGAAAAATTAAGTATTAGTGATTTTTCTCCAATTCAAATACCCATTTTTCTATCCAATCAGAAAGTAATAAAATCAATCGGTATAGTTAAGGATGTATTGGTTCAAACAAATCAAATGGTAATCCCGACCGATTTTGTCATCCTCGATGACGCTCCTCTAGTGTTGGGACGACCATTTGTAAAAACTCACGAAGCTTTGAAAAATCGGAAGTTCAACAATCTACCTCTTCAATTAGGGGCATTTAAAAGAAGTGTCGATCTTGAGCGATCAATGAAATATCCATTCGGCAATGACGACCCCCTAATTGAAGATGAGCTAGAACCACCCGATAAGGTGGGTCAAGCCAAGGACCCTTATAAACGTGGCGCACCACGGAGGCATTCCGCGGAACTATCCGTAGTTTTAGTTTAGATTAACTTTTACGTTTTCTAGTTTAGTTTTTTTTTTCAGGAATAAAACACACTCGGGATGGTGAAGGATGATAAGGGAAGCTTGAACCAACACCCCATGCACAAAAACAGAGCCTCCCGACAATTTTTCTTCATTACAGCAAGTTCAGCACGGGGCCGTGCTCACCCCAACACGCCCCGTGCCCAAGGTTCTGTAGAAAATGCCCAGTTCAAGTACCTGGACATGGGGCCGTGCTCACTGGACACGCCCCCGTGCCTAGCCTTCTGTTTACTTTTGGTACTGGCAGTCTGGACACTGGGCCGTGCTCAGCCAACACCACCCCGTGTTCAGCTACCCAGTACCATAAAATCTTGTTTTTAACCCATTTTTACACATTTAATCAGCCTAAAAACTTATTTTTGGGACACATTGAGGACAATGTGTAATTTAAGTGTGGGGGGATGCTAAAACCTTGAATCCTGCAAGTCCTAATAACAAGCCTTACACAAAACTCTATTGGAACCGCTAATCATCCCAAATTTTTTCAAAAATTTTCAATTTTTTTTACTTGTCTAGGTTTAATTTGGGAATTTCAAAATTCTAAAAAGGTTATATTTTTACAAATTTACAATCGATAGCGTCGTGATAAAAAGAACCAACATAAGAAAATTATGAAAAGGCATGACAAGCTTAGTTAAAATTTAATTATATATACTTGAACACATAAAAACCCATTCCCACAAAAGTGAGTTTTGAGCCTTTATTGAGCATACAAATATATATCTTTAAATTAAATGCTCATTTTTCGTTTCTTGTGTGAATAGCCGCTCGGTTCTTTCAACTCTAGAACTTGCCACGACGATGCATTCCCGGTCCTTACCAACTTAAACCCGAGTAAGTAAATGATGGAGGCATTAGGACTAACCCTTTTTATTTCTACACCATTACTTTTCTTTTTTCTTACCACCTACCCAAAATCCCCTTAGTTAACCCCTTTGAGCCTAAACCTTTTCATTTCTTAACCCAAACCAAACACCTTTTCACCCACCTAAACCCTTTTTATTTTTCACCCTTTGTTTTAGTAACAAGCTCGGTTTTTCGTATGACTTTTCAAAAAAAAAAATGTGTTGATGATGAAGCAAAATAAATAAACAAGCAAGTTCATCAAAAATAACTTTATTTGAATACTGGCTTCATCAAAAAAAAAAATTGCAAAAATAAAAAGTCTTTCGAAAACCGAAGCTTGTTACGCTTTTTCGCCCTTTCTACTAACCACTAACCCAACCACCTACCTTTAACCCAAGCCTAACCCTTCACCCAAAAAGTCCTCTTGATGTTTACAAAGGTATATAGTTAAAAGGAGGAGGATTGATTGCTTGGCAAGCCTATGGTAGGAGTAAGTTCCATGCCGCTCTCGAGTGATTCACTAAAATACATCTTCGGCCGAGTGTTGAGTGATCCCCGTGAGGTATGTGAACTTGTATATAAATAGAATTTTACTAAGGCATGTTATGCCCTAATAAGTAATTTATCTTATGAAAAGTTTTTAATAAATCATGACGAATAGGATTGTAAATAAATAAAAATTAAATTAAATAAAGAATCTTGGAAATCCCGACACTCTATGACAAGCCCAAAACCTTCTTTTCTACCCATTCCATTTGGGAGTATAAATAGCCACATATTAAAGAGTTTTGCTTGAGGACAAGCAAAGATTCAAGTGTGGGGGTATTTGATGTGTTCAAATATTAACATACAAATTTCATCAAATGAGGCATAAAACTAACCCTTTTTTAGTACTAATGTTGGAAAAAGTGTGCTTTTGTCTTCCTTTTGTATTTTCAGGATTAAATGAGCTCAAATTAACAAAAGAAGCAAAAAGACATCAAAATCTAACATAAATACAAGAAAAGGAACAAGACATGGCATGCCCGACCCCACTACAGCATCTTCCCAAGCAAAACAAGAGATCAGAGGCCTGAACACGCCCCGTGCTCAGCCAGCACGGGGGCGTGCCCAAGTGTCAGCAGAAAAGACAAAGTGGTAGAAGCTTCTATTACCCACCACGGGGCCGTGCTCAGCGGACACGGGGCCGTGGTCAACTATAAGATTCGCACAATCCAGGAAAATCTTCACAGTACAAAGATTCTTCTGCACACGGGGTCGTGCTCAGCGGACACGGGGGCATGGTCAACTAATAAGACAAAGCTGTATTTAATGAAGAAAGAGAGGATGTGGACACAGGGCCGTGCCCACTGGACACGGGGCCGTGCCCGAGCTCCTGTTCAGCCTATAAATAGAAGTGCTTGGCTCAAGCTCAAACCATCCCTTGGCACACCACCTCTCTCACACTTCACCCACCACCCACCACCACCACCATAACACCATCATCCACCACCATCATCCATTGTCCATCGTAGAGTGTGTGAGTCGTCTCGGGATCCAAGATTGATCGTAAGAGTTCTTGACAATCAAGGCCATGTTTGCCTAAGTCTCTTACATCACTTGGTGAAGACAAAGTGTCTAGTTTAATACTTTTTATTTCTAATCTTTTGCACTTTTTATTTGGTTTCGTATTAATGACTTTAATAACTAGTTGTCCGTGGTGTCTTGAAATTATTTTACTGTCTATATAAAATAAAAGATTTTCACCATTCATATCTCCACGGTCTATATGGAGGTATGTTGGCTACCTGGTCGGGGGTTAAGGGAACGGTTTGGTAAAGGTCTTGCCATTGTTCAACGTTTAGAGGTCCTGCAATGGACCTGGGTCAAATTTAGTAGGACCTCCTTCAATACTTCACGGTATTGGATGGCGGGGGTCCAAACTCTTTGATCCCCTCATAAGTTAACTACTATTAATACTATAACCCGGCTATTTAGGACTGTATCCCTGCTGACTCAGACTACTTAGCCGAGGGTAACGTCACCTCCAAAAGAGGGGCCTACCATAATATTGCATTAATAACTTAATTAATTATCTTCCAATAATCCACCCTTTTAGGATTGTATCCTTGCTGACTCAAACTACTGGGGTGAGGGTAACGTCACATTCAAAAGAGGGGCCTACTACAATAACTAAGATAATCTCTTAATTATGTACAAAAGTGCGGAAATAATCAAAGGTTACACTAGATACGAGTCGGAACCAAGTGATTCATCTTGTCTATCTGTTTTTATTTTTATTTTTATTTTCAGCATTTTAGTTAGTTTTTTATTTTTCTTAGTTTAAAACATTTTTCTAAACTTTTTATTTTGATTAGACGTTGAGGATAAACCGGTATTAAAAGCTCTTGTGTCCTTGGATGACCTCGGTATCTTACCAACGCTATACTACGCTCACGATGGTATGAAGAAGAAATGAAAAAGGATACTTTACAAAAGGGTAGTTTTCCATCTACCATGAGATTTTTATTCCATACCCTCCTCATGTGTGTGTCAAATAAAACAACAGCTTTTAATGAAATACCATTGAAAATCCAATACCTGGGCTATGCTATCATGGCTGAAGAAAATTTTAACTACTCTCAGGAGATTTTCAATTATATGGTTAAGAATGTTAATAAAAAATCATTTTTATTGTTTCCAAGGCTTTTAAGTTTTTATCTTCAAAAGAAATTTTCAAAGGATAATGCACATGTGCTTATCCAATGAAATCCTATTCAAATAAACAGCCTAACTTCTGAAACATTCACAAGGCTGTCAAAACCTTTAAAAACACAAACAGAGGTACCTGAGCAGAATTTAGCAGCAACAACTGCTCTTCAGGCCCCTGCTATTGAGCCCACTGCTCCTGGTGATCACAACAGCACAACCCCTGCTGTGAAACCCACAACAAAAATCACCAAAAAGACCAAAAAGAAAACTATCCAAAATCCCCCCAAACCCACCAAAAATGTGACTCTGGAAGATGAGATCCCAGAGGTAACACCTGTGACAACACAAAAGTCACCTGAAACAACTGCTGCTACTTCCTCATAGCAGATGGAAGAAATATCTCAACTTGAGCCTAAAACTCCTCCTGCACCCTCTCAAAAGGATCAGGTTGTATCAACAGGGACACCACAATATGAAGCAATGGATTCACTTGAATCTATCTTCCACAGCCCAGCTCCCGGGGCAAATTCTCTTTCTACCCCTATCCTCACTGCACAACTCCCATCATTAATGATACCTCTGTTGGATGCACTTGATATAGGCCAGACACAAATCAGTTCTTCTCAATCACCTGTCAATGAGAATATACCACAACAAGTGACTGAGTTTGGTGTCTCTATCTCTGCTAACCCACCAACAGTTGAGGAGGCTACACTGCAGGAATTACAAGTAATTCCTGTCAGTAGTTCAAGTGGAGCAGCTACTACAGGTGTTGAACCCACTGGTTTACACCTGGACAGTAGTTTTATTAGTGAGACTCCCTTGAAGGCAATTTCTTCTTTGGGAACTATAGTGTCCACTGGTGTGTTTCCATTATACACTGGTGACCTTAAAATGGTAACCTCTGCTGAAGAAAGAAGTCCCCAGTACCGAGAACAAGGGGCATCAGTGGATGATTTTTGGGAAACTTTTCCTAAGTCAACCACTGATACAACCACCACTGGTGGGAAATCAGATGATCCCATTAACTTGGGTGATGGTTTTAAATACAAAGAATTAACGGAGAAGGTTGATAAACTTGACACATCTGTTGCAGAAAATCAAAACTATGCTGCAACAGTTGTTACAAGCTCAAAAGGCTACACCTACTGTTGCACCATCTGCTCCATCCCCTGTTGAGCTATGGCATCTGTTTCAACATCTGCTTCACAAACAAAGACAATATGCAGATCAACAGCATGAAGTTCAACTTCAAATGGTCAGAAATGTCATGGAAGCTAGGTACAAAGATACTCAAGCAGATATCAAAGCCATTAAAGCTCATCTGCTTCAAACCACTGGCACTGCTCCTCCTTCAATCATCTATGTTGAAAATCCTGATGATGCCAAAAAGGGGGAGAAAACTAAAGGGAAGAAGGGAAAAGAAGATGGTTTATACATGCCACTAGATCCAATGTCCAAACTTGTGGTAGAAATCCCAAGGCCATATGGTTCTAAAAAAATTGATGAGACTCAAAATGCATTTGCTGAACTAAAAGCAAACATGAAAGAGTCAATGGAAATAAAAGGGTCAAAAAGGTTTGCTCAGGAGAATAAAGTTTTGATGGAAAAAGAAGAGCAGGGTACTTTTAAACCTAAAAGAAGACAGCCTACCAGAAAAGTAAGCCAACCCAAACCCAAACCCAAACCCACACCTTCCAAAACCACCAAACAAACTCCTCAAATCCCCAAAAGTTCCTCTCATCAAACCTCCAAACCAACAGATGTTATCCCAACAACTGCCATCACTACTACATCAACCCACACTCAATCCACTGCCATACCAAAAACAATATCACCACCACAAAAACCACCTGCCAAAAAGCAGAAAACAACAGTTGACACATCAACTGTTGTAGTGACAACAGTGGTTGAAACACCAGTTGTTTCAACAGTTGTTAGTCAGACACCCACTACTTCAATCACTGCCACTCAACCCACAAATACACCACCAACTTCTCCAAAGCACAAAAGGAGAAGGATAACAAACATTGTACTGGAAGATGACACTTGTAACACCTCGAAAATTCACGTCCTATAATGTGTAGACACGTGTCATATGTTTGAACGTGTGAAAGAATGTTATAGAAGGACTAAAGTTGACAGTCATGGAAAGAATGTGAATATACGGGTTCTAAATGTCAACAGTGAATAAATATATTGTACATTAACCCTACATGATGTTTATAGCATCAAACGAATAAATCATGGATCATGCGAAGCTAAAAGTGAGAGATTACAAACTACAGGGGTTAAATGTTTCAACATGTTTAAGTTATACATCTGAGTGACCTTTTGACAAACCCGAAGCTTTGTAACTGTTAAATATGATCACTAGAATGCGCGATATAAATTTCATAAAGTTTCGTTATCGTATGAGAAAGTTATGATCAAATTCGTGTGCGAGGGGTTAAAGCGTTAACATTGAAAGTTATGACTTTTCGGGTTAACCGGAAGTGTCCAGGGACTTGGCAAAGTGGGTATAAGTCCTAAAGCCCTTGTAGGTAAATAAAGAGGGCTCAAATTGCAAATATTAAGCTAGATGACCTTTCGAAGAGCCAAGGGACGAATATGCGGAAACTTGAAAATGAGAATTCTGATTAACAAGGCTGAGGCGGGCCGCGTAAAGGTTAATGAAACCTTACGCGGGCCGCGTCCGATGCACAGTAACAACAACTTTGGACAGCAGCCTGTAAACGCGCTCAATCGACCAAAAACGGATGTTTCACTTCATGTGCGACCCCTAGGAAACCCCTAGAGCACTAGGGACACTTGTGGAAGAATTGTGGGCAGTGGTAGGCTTAGATGTCAACATTTTGTGGTGACTTGATCACTATATAAAGCCTCTAAGTTGCAACATTGTTCTTCACACTTCCATCAAGCTTTCTGATCATTTCGGGAGCTCAAGTCTTCTCTCAAAGTGATCACTAATCAAGCTTAGGACTTCAGTAAGTTGCTAATCCTTTCTTAATTAAGTTTTAGCTTAGTATTAGCTTAAAAGTCAAAACGTCGTAATTAACGGTTGACTTTAAGATTAATCACTAATGGTCCAGTGATTAGTCGAATCAAAAGTAGTTATAAGTTGGTAATTATGTGGGTAATAAACCCTCAAAAGGGTTCCCCCTGATTCCTACTCTAACCAGGTCAAATGTCGGGTCAAACTTGTTAAGAAAAAGTCAACAGGATACTTAAATTCTAATTTATTCATGATTAGCAATGTAGACCACATACGACCTGTTTGATTATTAATATAACTTGGTAATTAGTGTAAGAACATGTCTAAACATGTTCAACCCGACAATTTACTGTTTAGACCCGGTTCGGAACCGAAAGTCGCAAAGCTTTGACTTTTGCTTTGACTTCAGTTCTGACCCGTTTTGGTATGATTTAGAAATACCTAAGAGCTTCATTTGGACCAGGTTACATGCTAGTATAACCCTCTGTGATTATACACCATGGTTCACTAGTTAACCGATTAATACGCCTGATTCCGTTAATTGCCCATATGTTGACCATTATGCCCTTTTCACCTTAAAATGTGATTTTTGAAAATGTAAAAGAGTAGAAACCTTAATTACTGATATATAAACTTGTATGCAAAGTTTGACATCAGTTTGAGGTATAGATTGAGAGTTATGCTCATTAGCGTAATTAAGAAGCTTTATGTTAATAAAACGGCGTAATTAGCATATAGCCTATTTAAACCTACTTTTTGGTATCAAACTTATTACCCACTGATGTAATATATTATTTTGGGATTTTTAATAAATTTTAGGCTGAGCATAACTTGTAGTTGTAGGCTTAATCCGGTAATTGTCGGTTTTGCCCTTACGGGCTATAAAATGAGTTTTACATATCTAATTGACTCCAAACCTTTTGCTACTGATTACATATGATAAATAAATTATTTTAAACCTCCTGGAATAATAAAAATATCAGATTTCTATATAGAACCCGGAAACGGCTTCTAATCGCCTAATTAAGCGTTTTTAACGCCTAGTATGTGCTAGAACTATTTTAATCATACAAAGGGTGATACCTACTGATATTTGAGGTAAATCATAATATTTTAACAGTAAGCAAAGGTTGTTAAACTCAGACTTCAGTTTTGAGCTTTTCGGCTTATGTGAAATTACCAAAATGCCCCTACGGTGCATAGCTTGGTTATATTTGATAAATTTCACATATCTACTTTACCCTACTGTTATAACTTATCAAACTAAGTATTTTTGCTGATTATATCAGACCTGTAACTCAGGTTAATACTTAAACTCTTTTATAATCTTTTAAATGACCAAACTACCCCTACGGGGCATAGTTTGTGTTTAAATACGTTTCGGGCATAATGAAAGACATCTTACTGATGTCACAACATAATTGAGGCATATTAACTTAGGAAACCTGTATATGGCTCTCAGGATTACCCGTTACGCCTCTTACGCGTTCGGTTCGGCTTATGTAACTAGTTTACATAAATTAGCCGAAACGGGTCAAACCTTATCGGTTTTATCTCAAAATCTAGAGTGTGTATGAAATACCCATATTAAGCAAGTCTCCGAACTTGTCGGGTCTAAATCACATTCTATCCGGTCTTCGCTTTATAAGTGCGTACGGACCGTATCATTGAAACTAGCCGGTCTAAGCTAAGGCTTAATTAAGGACCCGTTAGAAATCTAATAGGTTATTATAAACCTTCGTTCCAGATTAGGAGCCCAGTAAAAGTACTTGCATTTGCTGTAATTGATTGATACTTTGATCAGGTAAATACTCTTAACTTATTTTCCCTATACGGGCTTGGGATACGGTACTATAAAAGTACCGCTTGGTCGGGTATGTAGTCATTTAAATCGGATTGTGATTAATGTATTTACATAACTCGTTTTGTTCTGTATTATTTGATGTATGGCCCTTGGGGGTTAAATGACCATGTCCCGGATATCCTTGGCATCATTTTACGAAATGGCCACGACCTAAGCACGGGGTGTAGGCGTACACCTGACAGATGCATTATGTAAAAACTGGTAATCCACGTAAAGGAATCAACCTTGTGGGCATTATACCTGTGGCGTGTCAGTTAACTTAAACCGGCTCTTCTAACCGGTGCTAATGGACGGCAAATAAGTAAATCTGTATACAAGATTATATACAAATAATTGTCCCAAGTTATAAAAGATATTTTTGCCGAAGTGCACTCAATCAAATTTTTAAACTCTTTTCTAAATGAGTCAGTTGAGTTGTATTTACCAGTGTAAACTGACGTATTTTCCAAAAAGGCTAAGTGCAGGTGCTAGACGAAATAGGCTGGCTACTCCAGGCATCATTATTCAAGTCTCGCAAGCTCTAGATGTCAAAGTCTGTTGAACAGTTTTCTTTTTATATTGATCCGCCTGTGGATCCTTTACTTTCCGTTGTAATACTTGGATATTACTTTATATTCGGATTGTAATATATTTATCTTTTGCTTCCGCTGTGCATTTATATAATTGTGTTGTTTGACTATTATGTTGCCAACCACGTCACGATACTCCCCACCGGGCCCACCGGTGACACGTGGAAAGTCGGAGTGTGACAGGTTGGTATCAGAGCCAACACTGAGTGAATTAAACACTAGCCTTTGTGTTTAATCTCAGTTACACAGTTGCACATTCTTGAGTCTAGACAAGAACATAGGACTAATCCAAATTCGTTTCATTGTCTTTTAATTACTTCTTTGTTATTTTTCTGATTAGCCTTTGCATGGGCAAGTCATTTTCTTAAGAAGCCCCGTTTAGGGCAACCATATACTTGTTTAAATTTTAAAGGAACGATTATGTTTAAAATATCATTCCTATATTATAAGATCTACCATTATAATAAAATGGCAAAATCTAAAAAGGGACAAGACCTAGCCTCGTGTCAATTTAAGGCAGGGCCAAGACGGTAGTTCCACAATTAGATTCAGATCCTTATTAACATTTCAATTTAGAAATTGTTCTGCGTTAATTATTAAAAAGAATCTAAAGAGTAAAACCTCGCCTAAATGTCATTATAGACATGGCCAAGATGGTAAAACTTATTTAAGAGATTCAAATTTTTGTTAAACATCGGAAAGCATATTAACATGCTTGACAAAGTGTGATACGATAAAAATCACATAAGTCATTTTTAATTGGGTTATTCTAAATCCCCTTATTTATATAATCATCCCTTATGGATGAAGTGCCCACGGGCTATGATTAACGTCCTCTGAGACTAAAGACAGTGGTAGCTTACGACTCCCTGTCAAGAAAAGGTAATGAACTTTGATTCAAACCTTAATGCCTCGATTCTCTGAAATCATGGCTTATAAATTAAACTTGTCTACGTGACTAGGCCTTTTGTGCTATTATTAACTTATAATTTAGGATTATGATAAAGATCCTGAACAATTTTTATATTTAACAAATTAACTAAAATGTGTATTAAAAGCATGGTTAATAAATCGTTTAAGAACGATAGTACTGTAAGGGCTTCTAAATAAACCTTGCCCTTATTTTCTTTTTGTAGCAACTAAGACTACACGGCTGACTCTGACGAGATAAACAGTCATCCTTTGGAAAACCGCGATGATAATGATAGGATTAATATAACCAAAGGAGAGCTTCGTTTACTGATTGACACAGCTGTATCTAAAGCTGTAGAAGAACAATTTAAGGAGTATAGTGGGACGCATAGTCGATCCTCATCTATACCCCACTCTAAGTCTGTCCTTAAAACTCATTCAGAGCCTCATAACAAGCCGCCCTCTAAGAAAGAGGAGCCAAAGAAGGATGATGATCGACATTCATCAAATGAACACAGTGTTCCATCCAAGAAGATAGTGTTCGATAATGAACCACGTACCAAGTCTTGTATCTATAAGTACTTTGTTTCCTGTAAACCCCGAGATTTCACTGGGGAGAAAGGAGCAGTAGATTGTATGACCTGGTTGGATGAAATGGACATGGTGGTGGACATAAGCGGTTGTGCTGAAAGGGATGTAGTAAAGTATGTATCCCAATCGTTCAAAGGAGAGGCACTGGCATGGTGGAGGTCTCTCATTCAAGCTGCTGGGAAGATCCCGCTCT
>JARYGA010003026.1:0-23837 GCA_030545235.1 Helianthus tuberosus
GTGGTCTTACTATACTGTTTTTTTTTAGTCTGCGGTCTTGCTATACAGTTTTGGATTGTAGTCGATATTTTGATAATATTCACAAAAGTAGTTTTTATTGTTACATAGTGTTATAGTGTTATAAACTGATATTAAGAAGTTAAAGGATACCTAAGCTTGATGATAGCAGCCTATAGTGTTATATAGAGTTGTAATTTGTTTTAAAGTGTTATATAGTCTTACATAGTGTTATATAGTGTCCTAAATTGTTATAGAGTTATAGTGTGATTTAGTGTGTTAGAAAGTGTTACAAGGTGTTATAATATGTTATATGGTGTTATATAGTGTTTATAAGTCTACTTATGTTGAATGAAAACAGGTTATAGTGTTATAAAGTGTAATGACATACCAACATCCCGACATTGCAAAACAGCCTCGCGGGGGTTCCCGATGTCCTTATTGGCTCCTCGTAGTTAAGCACGACAGCCCATGCTGTTATAACATCTGCATCTAAGCACTATTCCAGAAAGATCGATTCAAATGCGCTTCTCAGGATTGAAACACCCAGTGGGCACTCGAATAAGGTATCTCTACGTATGCCACGGAATATAATGAATAATCGGCAACCAGATTTGTTTAATTATGTAATTTTGGAGTGTTGTCGATACTTACCATTTGTTTCCTATTGCCCTGAATATACATTTTGCCAAGGCATCCTCCAGATGATCCTTCTTTATTGTTAAAGAAACTACACGCTGCACGAACGGTGACCTCAGCGCATCCGGAAGATTTGTGTTTCTCTTCGGCCTCCAGGTTTTATATTGCAAAAACGCGTTTCTCTCGTTTTCTTTTTCATGAATATTTGACGTTGTTGCGACGTTTTCCAGTTCACTTTCCAAATTTACTGGCTGGATGGCCAGAGCTTTCGATCGTGTGCCTGGTGTAGCGTTGCATTGACATGCCGATATCAGTTCATCTACTTCCGCGCAAAACGACGAAGTCATGGGCGAGAAAGGAATTAGATTACCTGGCGTCAACACTCCACTATTCTTGACAGGTGCGGGTGTTTTTTCTGACACAGCTTCTGTTTCCGCAGCCTCCGCAACGTCCTTCAGATGTTTGCAGACTATTTCAAGCCATTGTATTTTCTTTTTCAATATTAGGTCACTGTTTGGGTGCACCTTTAAAGCTTCCGACATGTGTTTTTTACCTTCTCCACCCAATCTTCAAACTCCTTAAATGAATTATCAAGATTATGCACATGAACCTGTTAACAAAATTATAATCAAATATCCAAACCATTTTCATATTTATATAATTCTAATAAATACGATATCAGATTACACGTTAAAAAGTTTATCAAATCCTGTACCTCTTTATTCCCTTTTTCTTCCTTAGGCGAGAGGGGCTGTGTCCCATACTGTGATACCATTGGGACACGAAACTCGCCATCCGTCCCAACAAATACCGCCAACTCTTGTGTGATAGTCTGCGGCAACAGATAATCCTTGCAATGTTTAAAACATCCCAGGTGGTCGTCGTTGCCTTCATCGCACGATCCGACGTGTTCGTTGTCACCCTACACATTCTCTGCCGCAGTTTTTTTTTCAGCTGCCGTTTCTTCATTCTTTTGAGCGTCGGTGGATGACATTTTGTCATCAGGCTTCTTCTTAAACTTTTCAGGCTTCGGCTCATTAACATCTTGATGAGGTTTAGATATCATCGGGACGTTATGTTCTTGGTGTTTTTCAAAAAGTGGGTCGTTAAGCTTTCGAGCAGTTCATCCAACATGACGTCATCTATCAACTCAATCGGTCTTGTTCCATTTTTTTTTTCACATTTCACATCCTTGTGATCGTATGCATATGCGGTCTGCACATATAAGCATTGATGTATTTGGTTATCATATTCCTGTAATGCTTTGAACAGTAGTGTTTTATATAGTGATGTAAAGGGTGATGCATATTGTTTGTAGTATTATAAAGGTCTTACATGGTGTTGTATACAGTGTCGCTGATGTAGTGTTTTAAACAGACTTGTAGTAGTGTTTTACATGGTACCGTAGTGTTATACATAGTAACGTAGTGTTATAAAAGAATTTCATGGTGTTATATATAGTGATGTAGTGCTTCAGTCTTATAGGAGGAACTTCAAAGTAGAGTTGCATACCGCTAGTAACATGATCGGCCCTCTAAATGAGTCATCCCTCTCCCGGTTCCATGCGATTGTTGTGCGTTTTAAACGGGTTATCATGTAGCTGCACCAGTCAAAGCTCGTTATATCAATACTTGGGTCTACGCATCCCAAGAATCGTTGATTAACTGTGTTGCATGCGCTTATTTCCCCCACCACACTATTAAACAATACCAACCAATTCAACTCGAACAACCGGTCACTTGAAGTGTCGGAAACCATCATGTCCTTCAGTCCAACTAGCGACAGTTTAGTATAATCTTTGAACTGGTCCCTCCATTCCTTCACAACTGGATAGCTGTCTCTCGCTCTGATTTTTTCAACAATCTCTGTATCCTCGAGTGGAATTCCGAATATTTTATTCACCAACTCCTGTGTGACCCGTATACGGTGTTCGCCAACGTTCAACACTCCAGCGATGTCATCATAGTTGCTTGCCAACCAATATGCAAGCCGTGTCGGTACATGTCGTATATTGAATTTTAGCAACGAACCAAACCCCATTTCCACCATCTTCTTTTTTTTTGCGCTGCATTCAGGTTGTTAACCAATATCACCAGGTTATCCGTAGACGTCTTGAAGTCACCGGTTCAAAGATTATACTAAACTGTCGCCAGTTGGACTGAAGGACATGATGGTTTCAGACACTTTAAGTGACCGGTTGTTCGAGTTGAATTGGCTGGTATTGTTTAATAGCGTGATGGGGGAAATAAGCGCATGCAACACAGTTAATCAACGATTCTAGGGATGCGTAGACCCAAATATTGATATAACGAGCTTTGATTGGTGCAGCTACATGATAACGTGTTTAAAACGCACAACAATCGCGTGGAACCGGAAGAGGGATGACCCATTTAGAGGGCCGATCGTGTTACTAGCGGTATGCGACTCTACTTTGAAGTTCCTCCTATAAGACTGAAACACTACATGCATATAACACTACATCACTATATATAACACCATGAAATTCTTTTATAACACTACGTCACTATGTATAACACTACGGTACCGTGTAAAACACTACTACAAGTCTGTTTAAAACACTACATCAACGACACTGTATACAACACCATGCAAGACTTTTATAACTACAAACAATATGCATCACCCTTTACATCACTATATAAAACACTACTGTTCAAAGCATTACAACAATATGATAACCAAATACATCAATGCTTAGATGTGCAGGCTGCATATGCATACGATCATAAGGATGTGAAATGTGAAAAAAAGGAACAAGACCGATTGAGTTGATAGATGACGCCATGCTGGATGAACTGCTCGGAAAGCTTGACGACCCACTTTTTGAAAAACACCTAGAACATAACGTCCCGATGATACCTAAACCTCATCAAGATGTTAATGAGCCGAAGCCTGAAAAGTTTAAGAAGAAGATATCATCATCCACCGACGCTCAAAAGAATGAAGAAACGACAGCTGAAAAAAAAAACATGCGGTACAGAATGTGGAGGGCGGCAATGACCACGTCGGTTCAAACGATGAAGGCGACAACGACCACCTGGGATGTTTTAAACATTGCAAGGATTATCTATTGTCGCAGACTAGCACACAAGAGTTGGCGGTATTTGTAGGGACGGATGGCGAGTTTTAGGTCCCAATGGTATCACAGTATGGGACGTCATCCCTCTCGTCTGAGGAAGAAAAATGGAATGAAGAGGTACAAGACTTGATAAACTTTTTAACGTGTAATCTGATATCGTATTTATTAGAATTATATAAATCTGAAAATGGTTTGGATATTTGATTATAATTTTGTTAACAGGTTCATGCGCATAATCTTGATAATGCATTTAAGGATTTGAAGATTGCGTGGAGAAGGTAAAAAACACCATGTCGGAAGCTTTAAAGGTGCACCCAAACAGTGACCTAATATTGAAAAAGAAAATACAATGGCTTGGAATAGTCCGCAAACATCTGAAGGACGTTGCGGAGGCTGCGGAAACAGAAGCCGTGTTAGAAAAAACACCCGCACCTGTCAAGCACAATGGAGTGTTGACGCTAGGTAATCAAACTCCTTTCTCGCCCACGACTTCGTCGTTTTGCGCGGAAGTTGATAAACTGATATTGGCATGTCAATGCAACGCTACACCAGGCACACGATCGAAAGCTTTGGCCATCCAGCCAGTAAACTTAGAAAGTGAACTGGAAAACGTTGCAACAACAACGTCAAATATACATGAAAAAGAAAATGAAAGAAACACGTTTTTGCAATATAAAACCCGGAGGCCGAAGAGAAACACAAATCTTCCGGATGCGCTGAGGTTACCGTACGTGCAACGTGTAGTTTCTTTAACAATAAAGAAGGATCATCTGGAGGATGCCTTGGCAAACTGTATATTCAGCGCAACAGGAAACACATGATAAGTATCGACAACACTCCAAAATTACATAATTAAACGAATCTGGTTGCCGATTATTCATTATATTTCGTGGCCTACGTAGGGATACCTTATTCGAGTGCCCACCGGGTGTTTCAATCCTGAGAAGCGCATTTGAATCGATCTTCCCGGAATTGTGCTTAGATGCAGATGTTATAACAACATGGGTTGCCGTGCTTAACTACGAGGAGCGATTAAGGACATCGGGAACCCCCGCGAGGCTCTTTTGCAATGCCGCGATGTTGGTATGTCATTACATTTGATAACACTATAACCTGTTTTCATTCAGCAAAGATATCCTATAACAACTACATAACACTTTATCACAATATAACACACTGCATAACACTATAACAATATATCGCACTATATAACACTTTATAAAATGCTCTCATTCAGCATAGGTAGACTTATAAACACCATATAACATACTATAACACTTTCTAACACTAAATCACACTATAACTCTATAACAATTTAGGACACTTTGTAAGACTATATAATACTTTAAAACAAATTACAACTCTATATAACACTATAGGCTGCTATCATCCAACTTAGGTATCCTTTAACTTCTTAATATGAGTTTATAACACTATAACAATTTATAACACTATGTAACAATAAAAACTACTTTTGTGAATATCATCAAAATATCGACTAACTGCTTAAATCTGTGGTTTATTGTAAAACATGGGTCAAATGATTTTGAAGGGACCGAAGAAAACATAATCGAAAAGTTCTGTAGCCGAATGGAAGCAGTATTAGCCCAGACAGATACCAATAACTTCCGAAGCTTCCAAATGGTATTCGTGTCGATCTTGTACAACAAACACTACATTCTAGTGTTCTTCAATCTTGCACAAAACCAGACATTGGTGATCGACAATATCGAGGGTGATGTACCGGTCGACATAAGATACAGTGGTTACGTTGGAAAAACTGTAAGAACACTAACATTTATACAATAGTTGACATAGAACAAGGTAACTTTTAAAAATCCCCATTTGATGTCAAAAATTTTACAGATCACAGCATTCTGTTCGTATGTCGAAAACCACTCGCCTGCTATCGCAAAAAAAAAAAAAAAAAAAAAAAAAAAAAAAAAAAAAAAAAACTGCGGGCGACATCACCAATTAGTCTGAAGTTCTCGTGGCAAACACTATATAACGGCGTTGATTGTGGTATATTCGTTATGCGTCATACGGAGACATTTAATGGTATTATTGTAATTATAGTTGATTAATTTTTATAGTTGAAAAGGTCAGCAACGCTAAATTGATTTGTGTTTATAATCACTAGGAACAAGTGTGCACGAATGGGACTGCGGGCTATCTCCAGAACGAGACATCATGGGGGAGCTGATGCAAGATCAATCGAAAGAACTATCTGATTTGCGAACAAAGTACTTATAAAAAATGTTGTTAAGTGATGTAAACTTATTTCGGTCTGCTGTGGAGAAAGAAGTGCATGAATACGCAAATTTGAGTGAGGATGAAAGAATGGAAAACGCTAAAAATGCAAAGGAAAGGATCGAGTGCCGATTGGATGAGTAATAACACGTAGTTTCATTAAAACTGTTTTTTTTTCAGACACGTTTTCTTTGAAGTTGTTTTATTTAGAAACATTGTTGGTTCCTTTTATCAGGCAAACCGAAACAGGAAAAAACTTATATTAGTATGTTGCTATTTGGTAGGGTTAGTGTAAAAAGCTATGGCAATGGTTTATTTTCTATTGTTTTTATCAATTTATTTGTCCATAAAACACATTACCAATAAAAAAACAAGTCATTATAACAACACTACATTTAAAACTGTTTGCCAACATATCGCATTTGTTTCATCTTATTAAACTCCATACTAAAATATAATACTACAAATCGATTTAAAACACTACAAAATAGAATATGACACTATGAAAGACTTCTATAACACTGTATAACACAATCACCATGTCTAAGACTACATTTAAGACAGTTTACCAACATTGTCACATTTGTTTCATCTTATCAAACTCTAAACTAAAATATAACACTACAAATAAATATAAAACACTACCAACAATTAAATGAATTAAAAAGACCACGTAAAAACCGTTATGTTTCACAATAGTGCCAACATGAATGAAAAACTGAAACAAAAAGCTGTAAGATCCAACATAACGAATCCAAAAAAACAATAAACGTCATTAAAATAACGAAACAAAACTCGAATACGCATGATTTGGTAATCTACTCATCCTCGGACATTTGCTCCTGCTCTTGAACTTCCTCCTGCTCTTCAACTTCTTCTTCCTCCACTTCATCATCTGCTTCTCCCTCCCCTTCCTCTTCTTCTAAGGTGCCATCGTTCTTTTTCCTTGCAGGGAACTTGCATATACGTATATTATGCCCCTTACGTTTGCATTTGCTACATTCACGTCTCTTTTTCCCAAATTGGCTTATCGCAATTTCACGCTTAGACTTCATTCTTTTAGGCTTGCCCATACCTTTAAATCTGGTTCCAACCGGTATGCGAACAGTTACAGACGATGGTTGGGTGTTACCAGTTATTTCAGCAAACTTGTCACGACGACTCTTTGGGGGTGCGTTTACCGCTGCCTCACTGGACAACATGATCCCTAAAAGCGCACAACGCATCGAAGTTATTGACCAACCTGTTCATAAGAGACTCAGCTGGCTGTGTTATCTCAAGTACAACAAGATTAACTTGCTGGTACCGATCATCGCCTTCGTTAATACCTAATATCGCTCCAGGAGCACTATTAGGAACAATTTCCCTGGTCCACCGTCGTAATATATACCTTTCAGGGAATTGCCTAATATCAAGAAATCGCAGAACGCAAAAAATGTGCGTGTACAAAAGCCCAAACTATTCATACCTATTGCATAAACAACTCATACTCATATCTTGCTCCCGCATCATAACCTAATACATCAAAAAACAACGAAAAAAATGAGAAAAAAATATATACTCAGTTGAATCTATGAAATAAAACACCATGTACACATAAGTTTAGATACAAACAATTGTTACATTCCCTGGTTACCTCAAAAAATGTAGAACACGGTTGAGAAAAGTCCTTCACAGAGAAGTTCATAAAATTATCATCTCTTTGCTCCCATCTTCCAATACCACACTTGTGAATAACTTTCTGAATTTCAAGTTGTACATAAAAAAAAAAATTGTTTGTCTGTATATGTTAGCCGCCTGTTCTTCTAAAACAAATTCTCTTTCCCAAATGTCGGGGTTCGTGTGCCTGGTATCACGGTCGTTCTTCCTATGCTCCTTTCTTTGGGCTTCGCTTGCAGAGTCAAAATGCCCCAAGAATTCGACAAACGTACAGTCCGGGTTGCAAAACTGTCCAAAGAAATGGTTCTTACTTTCCGAACGCGAGTAAGTACGCATCAACCCAGTCATGTGTTCATCACGATAGTACGCGGGTATCCATGAATCCCTAATCTGATAAATTGACTCTAACCATTCATGATTCGCCAAGTCAAATCACATGATTTATCTTCTATCTTCCAATTACATGTACCTCCCTAGATAGTAAGCACAAACATTTTAATGGCACCACCTTAATTAATTAACTAATCATGATTCCTTCTATCACATAATTTATCTTCTATATTTCAATCACATGTATCTCCCTGTTAGCAAGCAGACACATCTTACACGGCACCACCTTAATTAATCAATTAATTAGTCATCATTCTTCCGACCACATGATTTATCTTTCATCTTTTGATCACATGTACCACCCTAGTTAGCAAGCTCACATGTTTTGCATACACCTTAACTAATGCAATAACTAGAAGGTTAAGAACATGCGGTGCGACGATCCGAATCAATCCATACGCTCCCATTTTTAATAAAATTCCGGCTAGAAGCATACAAACTGTATGACTCATTTTTTGAATATCAAAATGAAACGATGGGTGGTTATTTTCTAGTTCATTTTAGGATCAAAACTACTAATGTTATATTCAGAATTTAAGAAGACGTTACATTGTAGTGAAAATGAGCATTAAGAAATATGGAAACGAATTTATAAATAAAAGTGGTGAAAATATATTATATTTAAAACAAAACTTATGTCAAATAAAATATGTTTAAAAATAATTATTAAAACTAATTAAAATAATAAAATGGTTAAACTGAATAGATAAATAATATATAAGTAATAATTAATTAACCTTATGCGTTGAGCCGGAATATTTTACGTGCATGTGTCTAAGCTAAGCTTTCGCTAAAAGAAAAAAAAAGTGTAAAAGTTGAAGTTGCATTGATGACTTTTGATGACTTATAAAAAAGAGAAAAAAATTATATGAGACTTAATATTTAAGGTCCACTATAAAAGTGTAATGAACCAATTTTAAATAAAATTTATAGTATAAAATAAATAAGAATCAGAACGTCTCCACATTATATTTGGAAAATACATCATATATGAACAACTATAAAAGGAAAAAGAAATTGTATTAAAAATAAAAAAATAAAATCAACAATATTTGACTTGACTCATTTTCAAATAAAATTTATACCAAAACGTAAATAAACAATAAGTATGTTGTAACGGTATAAAAATAGTATCTATCTCCTATACTAAAGCAAAATAACTTTGCCACATCACCTACTGATGTGGCATTGCTCAAAAAATTAGCTTTTGAGTGGCAATTTCCTTTTCCTCAATTCTCCTTCACCTTCAAGAGCGGCAATTGCTTTTGGACTCACTTCCAAAAGAATGGAACTTGCAATGTAGGATGATCAAACGAGACTTCTTGAACAATCTGAATCCAACCACGCTATCAGATCTGATCGACACCCTAAAATCTTTTGAAATGGATGTCACCAAAAAAGAAATGAACCAAGTCGGATACTATTAGAAATCCGTCCAATCTGTTGATGCTCCCAAGAACATGGCATTTCTAGCCCCAATAACCTTCAACGGTTCAAGCTCACAAGCTGCAAGTGTATCGAACTTCAACAATGCTTCCGCAAACTCTGCAAAGGCTCCATAGTCTAGTGAAAATTTACTGAAGAGGCCATGAAAGTAGAATCCACGAAAGAAAATGAGGAAAAGGACTTGGTAAACAACATTCCATATGAATTCAAAATCAAACTATGCTCACAACCATGTGTCAATGTCGTGGCTCATTATAAATCCGTCAATCGTGACCTAATCAGAGAAAGGGAAAGAGTTTTACAATTTAATAAAGAACTAAAACAAAACGAAGCAGCATATCAGTGAAAGTTGAGCTCAACTTTGGCTGAAATGCAAACTCTAATAAATTTGTTTTCAAAAAAGATTTTCTCATAAATGACTTAACTGAAAATTAGAGAAATCTAAGAATGAAAACAATTAATTTCAAATCATAATTGATAAGTGAAATGTCAGTAAAAAGACACTGGTTGACAACAAAAATTGCCAATGACCGACATACGTGAAGGATGGTATTGGGTACAAAGATAAGCTTGGGAATGAAAGAAAAATCTTTCCTCCTCCTCACAGCAAAAACTATGTACGCATGCCCACTCCTCATCAGGATAACGATCTAATTGATAAAGATGATTTAATTACACAAAATGTCAGTTGTGAAAATGATAAAATTACTAACGTTTCTGAAAGCAATGCAGATATGATTGAGCGTGGGGAGGATGTCTGCGATGAGGATTGAGTAATTGTAGTAACTGTACCGTGTACATTCTAACAAAAACTTATAATACAACATATGTAATTAAATTGATTCAAATTATAGTCTTCAACAAGAGCTTTAACCGTCTTCAACGAACTATTAAATTGCGTCTTCTTGTACAATTTGTTATGTAGGCTTCAACGAGGTCTTGAACCACATCTTCTTGTACAATCATTTCATACAAAAAGAACAAACAAGTGTTGACGGTTGTGGCTGAGGCACATGTTAAACAAGCTTCCCTTAAAACAGATTCCGCGCCTTTACTAAAGACGACGTGTAGTGTACAACAGCCTGTACTACTGGAAATGGTCACACGCCCGAGGTTACACCGGATAAAGTTATAGTGTTAGAACTTATGGAAAACAATGATACGAAGGTGATGAAATCGAATAGAGAAAACTTATCTCTCTATGTACCCAATACATGGGTCTTCAAGTATTTCTTCTTTTTCAAGAAATCTCTATGTCTTCGTTTGTTTTTCTTGTATCCCTTCTCTTGGATTTTCTAGCCTCATCAAGTTAGGCACATAACATACTTTTAATACAAGAGACATAGGGTAGACTAAAGTCTCCCTTAATTAGAGATTTTATTAGAGACATAAACTCTAGTAAAAACTAATAAATTGACATAAAAACTCTACTTAAGAGTTTATCTCTCATACGAAGAAAAGTCTAGTAAATAATTATAATTTCACTATTTAATATCCATTTAGACTAGTTTAATTTCCAACAAACAAACAGATTGAATTGAAATGATCAAACATAACATGTTTTACAAGTAGCCATTTACATTGATTTTATATGTTAGTTTACTAATCATTGTCTATGTCCGCATATATAAACATTGCTAACATTTGCATGCATGTTATTAGCAGACAAGGAAGCCTAACCATAGGTAGACAGACGCCTTGAACACTGATACAGTTGGAACCACTTTTGTTAGTCTTTCCATAAACAAAGTCAACAAAAATCAGTGCTTTTCTTTTGTGATTATCACATGGCACGGTTTGTAAAGAACAAGTGTTTCTAATTTGCAGCTATTAACTTGGAAGCTATGTGAATAGACCATTATTTTGCCGTAGACTATACAAATCAACTAAATAGTTAAAACATTATTCGTTAAATCCAACTTAACTTTGTATATCCATTTTGAAAAAAAAGGCACAATCCACAGCGAAGCGCGGGGCCAACAACTACTAATATATAATAATTAAGTTATACATGATTAGGGGAGGCAAGTTGAGGTGAGCTATAGTTAACTATTCCACTTACTAATTTACATGTGTGTAGACATAATTGAGGGGTTCGTTTGAAGAAGCCTTTAAGGTCATCTACAACAGTGCCATCGTGGCACCGTCCACTGCATCTAGACGAGATTATTTTAGCCAACCGTCGATGTGTGTGTAAAATGGTATGAAATCAACACTAAATACAACCTAATAGCGGAAATAGTGACAAAACATGACGTAAAACTTTTATTAGTTATCTAACCCAAAAATCTCCCAAACCAAACCCTAGATCTCAAACTAATGAGATCTATCACATACAAGAATCAAACACAACAGATATGTAAGATCTGTTGGATGATCAAACAAAATAAATCAAAAAAATACACCCAGAGATTACAAAATCTCTGTAATACAACTATGATTTCAACTATGAAATCACTAAGACAATCGTACGTAAGACCAAAGAGAAAACCAGAGAAAATTCTAAGAATTATCTCGAAGAAGTAGTGAGTTGAATGAGCCTGCGATTGTCTCTCTCCTCCTTTTATATGCAGCAACATCAATATTACACAAAGACCCCTGGAATGATACACTTTGCACCTTGAACTTTCAACCTGCACATAACAAACTTTGTACCGGCCCAACAGATTAATAACAACTTAAATGTAACAACTTAGCCCAATAAACTACCAGGCCCAACAACTTGTAGTATTAATTAATCAGATGGTATTTTAACATCCCCCCATGATTCATACTACAAACATATCAAACATACCCAACTTTTCACATAAGACATTGTGTTGACTACCATTTAACCCTCTCGTAAAATGTCTGCTATTTGAATATCAGTAGCAATTTTCTGTGGTTCAATTATGCCACTTGCATTTTTCCCTCAAAAAATGGAAGTCCAGTTCAAAGTGTTTTGTTCGTTCATGGAAAACTGGGTTTAAGGAAATCAATATAGCAGATTTGCTATCACAAAACAGTTTTACAGGAAAATTAGACTTAACATTTAATTCTTGCAAAACATTCAAAACCCACAGTTCAATTCTTCACAGATAGCTGAACACATCACCCTGTATGCAGCCTCTGCTGTGGACCTTGACACAACATTTCATCCTATATCAATCATAAGAAAGTTATGACTCTTTGACAACTAACACAGAGTTATGTTGAACCAACAAAAAATTGTTTAAGACTTTGTTTAAAGACACTACAATCACTGTCCTAAACATGAACATACAATGGCAACTCTCAATTAACACATAAAACCACACCAAAGAGCACTTATATTTTGATCAGATAAAAAAACACAAGATTATTCAGTAGAGCAGAAATATTAGAACTAACGAAAAAATAAGACCCACATGGTCCTTAGATAATATCACAACCACATGTGCAAAAAAAAAAAAAAAAAAAAAAAAAAAAAAAAAACCAAGTAAACAAATCAAACAAGGAATCACACAATTCCAGAACCAATCAGAATCAATTATGATAAAAACAAAAAACAACAAAGCGCATCATAACTTTTTTAATCATCACAGACAAGAACAACTATACAGGTCTAAACAACATAGAATCATATGATTGCACATAAATCAGACACACATTTGATAACATATAAAGTCACATGACTATAAGAATTCAGAACCAAGTCTGAATGACCATACATGTGAAGAACTTGAATTAAGACTAACTTATCATGATAAAAAACTTTTACAACTTTACAAGAAACATATTAAGAGAAAATTTGTAAAGAACATAAAGACTAATTTGAATCAAACAAATAAACTTTAGACCTTCACAACAAATAATGAATCACAAGATTCAAGACACAGACACAAGTCTGGTAGTAATGAGAATACTATAACCAATTATACCAGACTAAAAACACAGCCTAAACAAACAATGAAATACAAAATCACATTATTTAATATCTCAGAAGAGATAACATATAAGGTTGTCACAGACATCAAGAACATTCTTGATAAAACAAATGGTTAGAAACACTTGAATCACATTAATCGATCGACTAACCATACTTAAGACATAAGGACCACTGCCATAAAACATTTTAATAACTCACAAAGCAAACTTAAATCACATGATTCAAGTCTCAAGAAAGATCTGATAAAACAGGAATCACACGACTCCACATCAAATGAGAACTTTGCAGCCACAACAACTCTTGATAAAAACAAAAAAATACACTTTTGCGATCAAAGAAGAAACATATCTCACACAAGAGAATATACAAGGCTGCTAGATTATCAAGAATATCTTTAAAATACAACTAGTTAAAACAAGTTAACCACACAGTTCAACTAACCAGAAAACAGAGTTTCAGACAAACATAATCAGTTTGGCCAAACAACAAAATCCTACAACAATACCATCAAGACATGAGGATTAAGCACAAGACAAACCAAAGATTACCCTACACATATAGACTTACATACATTCTTTACACCAACACAAAGTGAAGATATACAAACTTCAATACAAACCTATCTACTCAACAATTGACATGAACAAAGACACAAGACAAACCCTAAAATACACCAAAAATGATTTAGGGAAGACAAATATAGAAAAAGATGTTGGCATGACAAAAAATTGCAAATGCAAGAATAAATCTTACAATAAAAAACATTACAACCTCATGAAAAGGGAAAAAAACAAATGTCTAATTTAAAAAAGACAAACCAAGAACCGATTTTAGAAAACTCTTGAACCATAGTCACTTTGAAAGCATACAATGAACCAAGTAACAATCTTAGTGAACTCTTAAGAAAATTAACAACCATAAAACCAATCCCAAGAATAGTTACTAACTAAGTAAAAAACATGATCAATATGAACTCACAAACGCTCACTACAGATGGAGCTTGGTACAAAACAAGGAGAATTGAACAGTCAATAATGCCTTTGAACACTACAAATATATAAATACGGATTAAATGGAAACCTATGTACAGAAAACAACTTCACCATCCATTCAAACCCTAAAACTGGTAGATGCATGCACACATTAAAGAACACATTAAACAACTCTTATGTATTGTCATGGCCCCCGACTCGGTTTTACCCGTTTCAGGAGCCGCGGGACAGAAAATCCCGTGGTATTTATTTAATTAAGTTAACAGCGGAAGATTTTCACAGGATTTTTTTAAAACTGAAATTTCCTGATTATTTTATTTCACAATTCGGGATAAACCCCGATAGTTTACAATCATATGATTTCATTGAGAATCTTTATTTTACAAAACATGTTTCTTTATTTTATATTGAGCCACTTCCTTAAGCTTGTAGTGCTTCTTGGCACTTTTTCTGGATCACAACAGATCACCTGAAACATGTTTGAAAAAGGTTTTGTCAGCGGGAAATACTGGTGAATCATTCTATTTACTAAAATGACACGTTGGTTATAATTTACAGTATTAAGAGTTTTTATATTTGCCCCGTATCTTAAAATTAGCTGGTTCAGTTGTCACTCGACCGGATCTATGACTGTGGTCATACCACTATTGGGTCCTGTCACCCAATAGCGACGTATATCACTAATTAAGCTCGCCCGCTTAAAGTGATAAAAACAGTAGTAATGTGCACAATACCCCACTTACTGCCAGTAACTTAAGATTAGCAAAGACTTAATCACTGCAAAGTATAACTGGAAAACATTTAGGGTTTTGTAAAGCAATTTGATAAAAAGAGAATGACTCACATTGTAGATTTAACACGGGCATAGTCTAGTTTATGAATTAGCCTTGTTAACCTAGTTTAAATAACAATGCACACAAAACTAGGTTAGTAACTAATACAGCATTTACGATAACTCACGAGATTAAACCCTCACAACGAATGACAAAGTGCGATACTTAAACATCCATCGTATTCACGACGAATGACAAAGTATAACCCTAATGTGGGCAGCACTTAAACATCCATTGGATAGTTTCAATCGATCGAACATTGAATCGTAGCAGCGATCGAGTTATTACCCTGTATTGCGGCAGCACTTTCGTGTCTGTGTGTGTTTTTGTAGTAATTGGACAATATCTCAACGTACGCATTGAGTTTGAACGTCGAACTAACGCACAATTGCATGTACCAGACTCCCCTATTTATACATGAAAAACGGCTCCCTTGCGTGGCGCGAGGGGCCTTCGCGTGGCGCGAGGGGTACTACTCTATTATAGAGTAGCCCCGTGTCTTACTAGCTCAGCTGAGTTGGTCTCGCATGCAAATTTGATTTACACGTTAAACTGTTTAGATAATACCGACTAGGGTTTACCCCCCTGAGTTTTAGGGGCCCTGATCCTGATTCCGATTATTCTGAAAATTTCAGGGTTTATGCAGAATCACTTGGGTTTCTCAATTAGGGTTTTCTATTGGACAATTAAAGTAATAAATAGGACTTTTTAATAAGAGTTGTTACATTCTCCCCACCTTAATAAAAATCTCGTCCTCGAGATTTACTGGAACAAGTAGGGATATTTTTGCTTCATTTCTGATTCTAACTCCCAAGTATATTCAGGTCCTCGTTTTGAATCCCACTTGACTTTGACCAGTACTAGTCTCTTGTGTTTGAGAAACTTGATCTTTCTATCTTTTATTTGAAGAGGTTTCTCTACAAATTTCAATTTTTCATTTACCTCTACATCTTGAAGAGGTACTACCAGGGATTCGTCAGACAAACATTTCTTGAGATTGGATACATGAAATACATCATGTACTCCAGCTAATTCTTCTGGTAGTTGTAAACGATAAGCAACTGGTCCTATACGTTGGATCACTGAAAATGGTCCTACGTATCTTGGACTTAACTTTCCTTTCTTTCCAAACCGAACTACTCCTTTCCAAGGAGATACTTTCAATAATACTTTGTCTCCAACTTGAAATTCCAATGGCTTTCGTCTATTGTCTGCATAACTCTTCTGACGATCTCGAGCCGTCTTCAATCTTTCCTTGATTTGAGTGATCTTTTCTGTAGTTTCTTGTACTATCTCTGGTCCTGATAATTGACTTTCGCCTATTTCTGCCCAACATACTGGAGTTCTGCACTTACGTCCGTATAGTGCTTCGAATGGGGCAGATTCGATACTTGAATGATAACTATTGTTATAGGAGAATTCAATTAAGGGTAGATGATCATCCCAGTTTCCACCAAAATCTATCACACATGCTCGGAGCATGTCTTCTAGGGTTTGTATCGTCCTTTCACTTTGCCCGTCTGTTTGTGGATGATATGCAGTGCTCAAGTTTAGTTTAGTTCCCATAGCTTCTTGGAAACTTGTCCAGAAGTGAGAAGTGAAACGACTATCCCTATCTGATACAATGGAGAGTGGAACTCCATGTAGGGATACGACTTCATCTACATACAACTTTGCCAACCTTTCCATGCTAAAGGTTTCTTTCATGGGTAGAAAATGAGCTGATTTGGTTAATCGATCCACAATTACCCAAATCGCATCATTACCTTTTCTGGTTTTGGGTAACTTAGTAACAAAATCCATTGTTATGAGTTCCCATTTCCATACTGGCATTTCTAATTGTTGTAGTAGACCTGAAGGTTTCTGGTGTTCTGCCTTAACTTGTGAACAAGTAAGACACTTAGAAACATATCTAGCTATATCCTTTTTCATGCCTATCCACCAGAAATTATTTCTTAAATCTTGGTACATTTTATTGTTTCCAGGGTGCATGGTATACCTAGATTTATGGGCTTCTTCTAAAATTTTATCTCTTAATTTTCCTTGCTTAGGTACCCAAATTCTTCTTTTGTGGAATCTCCAAATTCCATCAGCTCCTTGTTCTAATTCTTTTATTCGTCCTTTCATTCCTTCAGCATCATCCTTGATTGCTGTTTCCTGAACATTCCTTAGTTGTTCCATTAAATCTAATTGTAGATTTAATCTGAGAGAACGAACCCGTCGTTGTTTCTCATGATACTTACGACTTAAGGCATCTGCAACTACATTTGCCTTTCCTTCGTGATACTGAATATCACAGTCGTAGTCACTTAAGATTTCCATCCATCTCCTTTACCTCATGTTTAATTCTTTTTGCCCAAATATATATCTTAAACTCTTATGATCTGTATTGACAGTAAACTTACTTCCATATAGATAATGTCTCCAAATTTTAAGGGCAAAAATTATGGCGCCTAATTCTAAGTCATGAGTTGTATAATTTTCCTCGTGCTTTTTCAATTGCCTTGACGCATACGCAATTACCTTCTTGCATTGCATTAACACACATCCTAATCCAAATTTTGAAGCATCACAGTAAACTTCAAAATCTTCAGTTCCTTCTGGTAAAGCTAGGATTGGAGCATTGGTTAACTTTCGCTTTAAAATCCTAAAAGCTTCTAATTGTTTAGGTCCTCATTCAAACTTAACTGCTTTACAGGTTAGCTTAGTTAATGGTACAGCTATCTTGGAAAAATCCTTAATAAACCGTCTATAGTATCCGGCTAAACCTATAAAACTTCTAATTTCCATTGCGGATTGCGGAACCTTCCATTTAGTAATTGCCTCTATTTTAGTGGGATCTACGTGAATACCTTCGTGATTCACCATGTGACCTAGAAATTGCACTTCCTTTAGCCAAAATTCACACTTTGAATATTTGGCATAAAGCTTTTCTTTTCTTAACAAAGTTAAGAGTGCATGTAAGTGCTCACAATGTTCTGTCTGACTTTTGGAATAAATAAGTATATCGTCGATGAAGAGAATTACAAATTTATCCAAATACGGTTTACAGATTCTATTCATCATGTCCATAAATGCTATAGGAGCATTTGTTAACCCAAAGGGCATGACTGTAAACTCGTAATGACCATACCTAGTCCTGAAAGCAGTTTTAGGTATGTCTTCCTCTTGTACCTTTAATTGATGATATCCGGAGCGTAAGTCGATCTTAGAAAAGTATCTAGCTCCTTGAAGTTGATCAAAAAGATCATCAATCCTAGGTAATGTGTATCGATTCTTAATTGTAACTTTATTCAATTCTCTATAATCAATACACATTCTCATCGAACCATCCTTTTTCTTTACGAACAACACTGGCGCTCCCCAAGGGGATGAGCTAGGTTGTATGAAACCTTTACTTAGTAATTCATCTAATTGCTTTTTCAATTCTAACATTTCTGTAGGAGCTAACCGATAAGGTGCCTTTGCTATTGGTGTAGTTCCGGGAATTAGATGAATCCTAAATTCTACTTCCCTATCTGGTGGTAATCCTGGTAACTCTTCTGGGAATACATCTGGGTATTCTGAGACTACAGGAATCTCCTTAAGTTCTTTACCCTTAGTACTAATGATTACTGAAATCATATATACTATTCCTTGCTTTCGTTTATAACTAGCAACTTTCATTACTGATATGAACTTCATGGGTTTACGTGGTTAATTTCCTGTAATCATGATTACTTCTCCGGTAGGTGCCTGAATTTCTATAGAGTTCTTATCACAAAGGATTCGAGCATGGTTGGCTACTAACCAATCCATTCCTAACACAACATCGAATTCAGCTAATTTCATAGGTAACAGGTTTGCAGAGAATTTATGACCTGAAAGTTCTATATTTCCTTCCCGTAAAACCTTATCTATTTTAACAGAATTCCCATCTGCCGTTTCGACTGTAAAAATCTGCCTAATGTTGGTTAAGGGTAAATTAAGAGCTTGGCAGAATAAAGTATTTATAAAACTTTAGTTTGCACCAGAGTCAAATAATACTTTTGCGTACACGTTGTGAACTAGGAACGTACCAGCTATCACATCTGGAATGAGTTCTGCTTCTTGAGTGGTCAGCTGGAATGCTCTGACATTCTTCTTAGTAGCTCTGTCGGCTGTCTTGGTTTTGTTGTCTGCTGGTTTGGCCAATTTAGGACATTCTGTTTTAAAATGCCCCACTTCTCCACAGTTAAAGCAGATTATGGTTTTCTTTCTGCAGTTTTCTTCACGATGTCCTACAGCTTTGCAAAAGTTGCAGGTTATATTGCATTTTCCATAATGTTTCATTTTGCAATTCCTGCAGAACTGAGGAGTTGAGGATTGCGCTGTTCCTCTTTTCTTAAAGTTACTATTATTACCCACACGAAATCCTTGGGTAATTTTCTGAGCCAGTTCCTTCTTCCTGTTTTCATCTCTTGTGCGTACCAATTCGTCAGTTAGGGTGTTAGCTAATTCTACCGCATCGTCAATAGTGCGAGGTCTCGCAGCTTTAACGATATTAAGGATTTCGCTAATTAATCCCCAAATATAGCGAGAAATGAGTACCGGCTCTGGCGAAGCCAGCGTTGGTACCACTCTAGCATATTCAAAGAATGTCGAAGTATATCCTCGACAGTCTACACCCATCATTTGATGATTTAGGAACTTATTCGCCATTTGATCTTTTTCATATTCGGGACAGAATTTTCTTTCTACAAGACTCTTAAATTCTTCCCAGTTCATGGCATAGGCCACAATCCTTCTTTTAGCTTGTAACACTGTGTTCCACCATTCTAGCGGCCCTTCTTTAAAAAGATTTGACGCATACATGACCTGATCTTCCTCAGCACATTTACTTATGGTAATCACTGCCTCAGTTTTCTCTAACCAACGCATGGCATTTACTTATGGTAATCACTGCCTCAGTTTTCTCTAACCAACGCAGTGCTGCAATCGCCCCTTCGTTTCCTGCAAACTCAGCTGGTTTACAGGCAAGAAATTCTTTGTAAGTGCAACCAGGTGTTGCAGCTTTCATTTTCTTGAAAATTGGGGCTTGCAGAACATTATTGTTATTATTAATATGATTGCCTCCTCTGTTTATACTATTACTGAAGTTATCTTCCTGAGTTCGTTTACTAGGAATGAGTGATTGAGGTTCAACAGGTTTCTGGGCAGCAGCAATTATTGCTGGAATAGCATTGGCTATTCCTTGAGCAACGATATCCTCGATATCTTGCCTATTTAACAATTGCTCTTCCTGATTTTGCTCAGATTGATTTACTTCATTTACTGGTTCATTACCAACGTTTGCCATCTGATAATTAATTTATATAATTTATTAGTATAAAATAAGAAACAACCAAATATAATAATTAATCGCACATAATCACGTAAACAATTATATAATCAATATTGTAAATTTCTAAATTTTCATTTTTTTATATATATTATAATATGCTTTCGTACACACTTTTATCTTACAACCGTTTTATTGTTTATTTTACACATACTGATTTTTATTACTATTATTGTTATTATACAAACACAGATTCACAACTCATTTCTCCCTCGTCAAATTGCATTTTTAATAACGATGTTCCCTCTCATCATATTTCCATGAGATTTGTCCTCCTATCTCTCGGATCCTATTCCCAGCATCCATCAGTTCTTCGCCAAAATGGCGGAGTTCAGCCATATTCTCATTACTCATCGGTGGATTTGGTAGAGGTTCTGGGTCAACCTGAGGGAAAAACGTATAAGGATTGTTGAGAAGGTTTTGGAACTGCCAATCATTAGTCCACCACTCGTCCATTCCTAGAGGTTGGGTATGGATTATAGGTTCTGGGATTGCTGGTTCCAAATTCATTGGAATTTGGGTTTCAATAGGATGAGTAAATACATTTTCATTGACAGGCTTAATAGTATCACAGCTTGCCAATATAAAATCTAGCTCCTCCTGCAATGTCATTTCTTGGGTTTGCTTAGAGCTTTCTCCAATTTCCATCTTTATCTGCCTAGAATCTTCTCCAATCTCCAATTCCATCTGTCTAGAACTTTCCCCGATTTCAATTCCCTTTCCTTTGTCAAGGGATTGTCTATTTTAGGAATCTTTCTAGTGGCGGGTTTCCTCCTACGCACAAACCTCCATCCTATCAATCTTCTCCTTTTCTTAGGCTTGGGTTTCTCCAGAGGTGGAGCGTTGAATTCTATAGGTTGTTCTACATCAGCAAAATACCCAGTAAAATCTTTGGAAACTTCTATGTTTACAGGGTAGAGGTTGAGATTCTCTAGGGCTCCAGATAACTCATTCATGCTGTTTAGCATATATGTAAAAATAATAAGTTAAAATTTTATAACAAATTTCACAGATAACCTTCAAATATTATTGCATACCGTATGTCTTTAATTTAATACAAAGGAAAATTGACAATTAAACATACTAGGTTTTATTGTAATTTTATTTATTTACTGGATAATGTTTCTGGATGGTAAGTGATAAGGTTGCTAATACTGGGTCATGGTATTTTAAAGATTTGCATTTACTGCTACAGTGGCTAGCATATAAAGATCCGCCCATTTTTCATCTAACTTGTCTTCCCATGGTGGGTTACTGTCTAGTTTCTGATTAACTCTCATTTCTTTTGTTTGAGATTTCTTTATTTTCTCCTGACTTTTCCTAATAATCAAATTTCTTTTATTAGGAGAAAGTGATTCCTCATAATGGGCTTTACGAACAAATATTCCCTCCTCAGTCTCTATTGAGTATCTTGAGGATTGGGATGAACTTCCTTTCTCTTTTGGCAAACTATCTAATTTAAGATAGATGTTTGAAAGCTTTTGCTTACCCATACTGTAACTAACAAATAGTCAGTTAATAAAACACATAATCACATAATAACAATCAGGAAAATTAAGTATTTCTAAATACTTAATTAGCTTAACTCAGTGGCTCTGATACTACCTTTTTCTGTCACGGCCCCCGACCCGGTTTTACCCGTTTCAGGAGCCGCGGGACAGAAAATCCCTGGTATTTATTTAATTAAGTTAACAGCGGAAGATTTTCACAGGATTTTTTTTAAAACTGAAATTTCCTGATTATTTTATTTCACAATTCGGGATAAACCCCGATAGTTTACAATCATATGATTTCATTGAGAATCTTTATTTTACAAAACATGTTTCTTTATTTTATATTGAGCCACTTCCTTAAGCTTGTAGTGCTTCTTGGCACTTTTTCTGGATCACAACAGATCACCTGAAACATGTTTGAAAAAGGTTTTGTCAGCGGGAAATACCGGTGAATCATTCTATTTACTAAAATGACACGTTGGTTATAATTTACAGTGTTAAGAGTTTTTATATTTGCCCCGTATCTTAAAATTAGCTGGTTCAGTTGTCACTCGACCGGATCTATGACTGTGGTCATACCACTATTGGGTCCTGTCACCCAATAGCGACGTATATCACTAATTAAGCTCGCCCGCTTAAAGTGATAAAAACAGTAGAAATGTGCACAATACCCCACTTACTGCCAGTAACTTAAGATTAGCAAAGACTTAATCACTGCAAAGTATAACTGGAAAACATTTAGGGTTTTGTAAAGCAATTTGATAAAAAGAGAATGACTCACATTGTAGATTTAACACGGGCAGAGTCTAGTTTATGAATTAGCCTTGTTAACCTAGTTTAAATAACAATGCACACAAAACTAGGTTAGTAACTAATACAGCATTTACGATAACTCACGAGATTAAACCCTCACAACGAATGACAAAGTGCGATACTTAAACATCCACCGTATTCACGATGAATGACAAAGTATAACCCTAATGTGGGCAGCACTTAAACATCCATTGGATAGTTTCAATCGATCGGACATTGAATCGTAGCAGCGATCGAGTTATTACCCTGTAGTGCGGCAGCACTTTCGTGTCTGTGTGTGTTTTTGTAGTAATTGGACAATATCTCAACGTACGTATTGAGTTTGAACGTCGAACTAACGCACAATTGCATGTACCAGACTCCCCTATTTATACATGAAAAACGGCTCCCTCGCGTGGCGCGAGGGGTACTACTCTATTATAGAGTAGCCCCGTGTCTTACTAGCTCAGCTGAGTTGGTCTCGCATGCAAATTTGATTTACAGGTTAAACTGTTTAGATAATACCGACTAGGGTTTACCCCCCCCCCCCCCTGAGTTTTAGGGGCCCTGATCCTGATTCTGATTATTCTGAAAATTTCAGGGTTTATGCAGAATCACTTGGGTTTCTCAATTAGGGTTTCCTATTGGACAATTAAAGTAATAAATAGGACTTTTTAATAAGAGTTGTTACATGTATACATAGATATATTCAGATGATGTAATCGATTTCAAGACAATAGAACAAATCTTAATCAAGGATATATCAATCACAATTTAATGGTTATAGTAACATGGTAACCAAATTAATCAACAAGCATCTAAGACTAACAAACCCATGCATAGATTCTACACCTCAACAGCCAGTGAAAACAAACAATCAGAGAGTAGAACTTTTAAACAAACAAACTAGAAAACAATTAACCACGTATTCAAACAAAAGTCATTACAACAAAGTTAAAGCCTCTTTGATACATAAAACT
>JARYGA010003027.1:0-33967 GCA_030545235.1 Helianthus tuberosus
AACGAGTTTGAAACCAAAACAAGTAATCCATGAATCAAAATAAAAATTTATAAACACCAGAAGAATGAAAACCAAACTAAAATCAATAGTATTGAAATTTATTACCTATAAACGTCATTCTTTTTTTTAAAACAATAATCAATGGTTTTGAAAAATAATTAATCTTTTGGCAACATTCTTAATTCTGGAAAAAATAAAACCAATTGTGAAGAACGAAAATCAAAGTAAATGACAATTAAAAATCAAAACCAACTTATTATTGACAGGATCTTGATTCTTCGACAGTAACTTGGTTCTTCGATTTCTTTTAAGAAATTAACATGTAAAGTTGAATTAGGGGTGTAAAAAAGAAAAAAAAAAAAAACTCGAACCCATAAAAAAAAGGATGAAAAACCTTGATCATTCTTGTCCTCGTCAGTAGGGAACTCGTTGAGAATGACGTTCCCGTCAGTGGGGATCTTGAAATGGAGGTTTTGAAATGGTGGATCTTGAAACCGAAATGAAGTTCATGGAAATGGATCTTGGGTAGAACTTGAAACAGATATGAAGTTAATGGAAAATGGAGGTTTTGAAAGGGTGGATCTTGAAACACAGAGATGAAGTTAATGAAAAAATGGAGGTTTTGAATGGTGATCTTGGGTTTTGAAAGTAGATTTGGATGTGATGGGTATTAATTATTGTCAAATCAAATAGGGGAAGATATCTAAGATACATGTGAAAATACCATAATGCCCTCAAGGACAAAAAGAATATGATATTTACTATGGACACGTGGCAAAATCTAGACCATGCATTGGGTTTGCAAAGTTTTCTAAAATTCAAGGGTTTTTTATAGAGCATTACCCTATATATATATATATATCTGTATGTGTAAAGGATGGTTACAAATGTGAATTTTTTTTCTAGATAGACTTGTGTTATAGGTTGATACTTAGCTTTCTTAGTAATAACTAATAGTAATGATGTCGTATATCTTTTAAGGATCTATCACGATACCATTGAGCTATCCTTTTTTTTCTTTCTGGAATTGTACAATATATTTTGATAGCATGGGTATTTAGATTGGTCATCCTCTTTTAGTTTCTATTGTTTCTTTTCTTAAGCAGTGCCATATAATTTAGAGTATACTTGTATAGCAGTAAAATGATTCATGTAGTACAGTGTATGATTTGATCTTTTGAATCCTAATCAATTCATTTTACATATTTGATTGTTTGGACTCATTTAGCAAGCAAATGATGCTGCTTCAGTTGCACCCATTCAACTCCGGTTCCAATTTCAACAAATCTGAAGTGGTTACGGAACTTGCATTGAAATACACTACACTTGGATCTTTCAAGTGGGGTCAACATACCGACAAAGTCAAGGTGAGCGTGTATTTTTTGTTAATCGTCTACCAATTTTAAGTATATAACTATATATTCTTTATCTTACAGGACAATACCAACGGCTCTAGGAACAAAACCAGAATTACTCAAGGGCCATTTATGTGGTCCTTTTGAACGAAGATGGGATTTTGATCATAAAAATAACTCCACATCTAATGATCAAAAGGGGATGGCGGCGCAGTTTGTTGCTCGTCTACCTGCTATCCTAATGTAAATTGCCCTGGTGATTGGAATGAAATATTACAATAAAAAAAATAAATTAACGAAATAAAAAAAATCTAATGAATTTGTTTGGTTTCTTGAGGTAGGTGTTTATCCATATATAGAACTTATCAAGAATTGTATAATATTCATGTTTATTGATCTTGAAATGACAACGTTCATTACGTTTTATTAGGTGGATACACAGTTCAGACGGGATAAAAAAAGTATGAAACAAAAGTTTTTGCTTGAAGTAAGGGCATTATTGGTAATGTTGAGCGACCCATAGTAATTAGTTACCCGTTTAGGGTGGGTAAGGGTACCCTAATTAATATGCAATGTTTTCTAAAATCGGATCTTATATTAGGCTGGAGATATATTATAACGGAATATAGGATTTTAATAATCCCAACTATTCGCAGTTGTTCGCCAACAGTCGCAACTTCAAAAATAACCACTGCCAGTCCCAACTATTGACAAATTGGCCACCAATGGACCCTGATTAACAGAACCCTAAAGCCATTAGTCTCCGGTC
Organism: Helianthus tuberosus; assembly: GCA_030545235.1. Classification (NCBI taxonomy): domain Eukaryota; kingdom Viridiplantae; phylum Streptophyta; class Magnoliopsida; order Asterales; family Asteraceae; genus Helianthus; species Helianthus tuberosus. Next base: position 2,125 of record JARYGA010003027.1, read on the forward strand.
GCCGGAAAACCGTTTTTGGCCAGAAAAAGGTTTCTAAAGGTCCGATCTAAGGTTACAAAAAGGTTTGGGACGAAGACGTTAAGTTTTCCAGCCAAAAAGTTGGGTTTTCTAGCCAAAACGAAGTTTTCCGGTAAAAAAAGGAGTTTTCCGGCGACTTCATTAATTGGGGATTTTAGTAGAAAAAAGTTCCTATAGGTCCGTACTAAGGTTACAAAGAGGTTTAAGACGAAAATGTTGAGTTTTCCGGCAAAAAAATGAGTTTCTGGCCAAATACGTTTTTCCGGCGACTAAAGACTAACGACGTTATGGTTCTGTTAGTCAGGGTCCATTGGAGGCCAATATGTTAATAGTTGGGACTACCAGCGGTTATTTTTTAAGTTAAGACTGGTGGCGGCCAACAGCAAATAGTTGAGATTATTAAAATCCAATATCTTTTATAACTTGTAGGATAAATGATTTGACATGTTATTTATATTGTCAAATCAAAACATGATACAATCGTGTATGGTGACAAAAGTCTTGGGTAAGAATTTCGGATGAGTGAATGCACATAGTCGTATGTGATCAAGTATCACGATGGTGAGGATTGACACCGTATTGAATATAAATAAATCTTTGATTATGAAATCTCAACATGAAACATGATTGAAGGTTAAACCCTCGAAACAACACAACCAAGGCGCGTTCATGTTGGGTTTGTAATTTGTAATATGTTAAAAGTCGTTTTGTCAAGTTATGATTGATTTGGATTCACTAAATTTTATGGTTTGCAAGTAAATCATGAAGATGTTTTGATGATGATACCAAGTTTATACCATTATAACTAAATGAAATTGTTCGGACTTATTTAGAGATATATGAACAATTTATATATTTTGTTTAAAAATCATACGTATATTTAATTTTTCAAGTATTTAAGTTAATATAGTTTATTTCACTTAATTATGAATTAAAGCTTTAAAATATTTTTATTTGTTAAACCGCGTGTATATGCGGGCTCTAACTTAGTTAATTTATAAAGTAAGTTGAATTTGTTATTTTATATCTTTAAGTTTTTACTTTTAATAAATTATGTGTTATTTATAGGCTTTGGTTATCCACACATCCCCTCAATTTATCCACACATCCCCTAACCCTATACACCCCTCATTGCCCTATACACCTGAAAATGGACCCACCTGATAAGCCCCTCATTGCCCTATACGTTTACTTTTTGGTTACTTTTTCACACATCCTATTAATTGTCAATGATTGGGTGTCAGCCAATGATTGCCCAATTATTGGCTCTTTTGTGTGGAATAAATTTAAAGGGTATGGAGAGTTTTCATTGGTATGAAATATTATTTAAAAAAACTTTATATTTTTTTTAAATTGTTGTTAAAATAAAAAAAAATATAAACATTTATATTTATTATTATTTATTGTTATAAAAGGAGGGTATATAAATGTCATTTTTTTATTTAATATATTTAGAAAAATGGCAACATTTATATTAATTAGTATTATAAAACTTCTACATTTTTTATCAAGTGTTAGTATAAAACGTCAACCTTTTTTTTTTAATTATTATTATAAAACGTCAACATTTTTTTAAATTAGTATTATAAAACTTCTACATTTTTTTATCAAGTGTTAGTATAAAACGTCAACATTTTTTTTAATTAGTATTATAAAACGCCTACATTTCTTTTTGTTATCAAGTGTTATTATAAAACGTCAAATTCTCTATAATCCATAACGCAAATGTAAGTGAACATTGTTTGATAATCAAGTGTTACGAAATGGACTTTGAAATACCTCACCGAAGTACAGAAAAAAACCCAAAAATTTTAAAAAACTCGCCTCTACACCCGGATCGAACTCGTGACCTGTCCCTTAATTGCACCCGTCCCTTCCACTAGGACAAGTGTCTCCCCCATTATTATTATTATTATTATTATTATTATTTTTACTATTATTTATTATTATTATTATTATTATTATTTCTGATAATAATAATAATAACAATAATTCTTTTTTATGAAATTCTTTATTGTTGTTATTATTATTGTTGTTATCATTATTATTTATTGTTATTATTATTATTATTATTATTATTATTTACTAGCCACTTACCCGCGCGATGCAGCGGGAGTGACGATTTACAATAGGATATACTCGTTTACTGTTAGTTCATTAGTCGTCTCGTGATATATTGTATAGTACGTAAGTTAGTTTTCTTATTTCTGATATGTTGGCTCTCGTTTTTCTGTTAGTTTATCAATTCTTTGGTGATATACTTTTGTTTATTTAAATGAGTTGCTTTTATATATACAACATTGATATCCTTAAAAAAAGTAACAATACAACATGAGTTTTAAAAACCATAAATTTCAAATATTAAATGCTAAAAGACCAATAGCAGCTCCAACAAAGAATAAATTGCAAGTTTAACTCAAAGTTCAAATTCAAGTCAATAGTTTTTAGTCAAATCCTATTGTATATAAAATCTAAACCATGCTCAATGACTGTTTGATTTGTAACCTTAATTGCCAAATAGGACATATAAAAATCAATCGCATCAACCACCACGTATTGTTGGACGCATCAACCTCGCTACGGGTGCGCTCCCTTTAATAAAAGCCTACCTTCGATCACACTTGCCTGCAATTACATCTTCACTAAAGTACAGCCAAATTCTGCAAACAAAACCAACAAACCTACTTAATAATATGAAGTTTTTAATAATAATACTTAATAAAAAAATTGGCATTTTATAATATACACAATTCATTTCATAAAAATATGAAGTTTTTAATAATAATACTTAATAAAAAAACATATGCACAATTTTTTTATTAAAAATATACACAATTCATTTCATAAAAATATAAAGTTTTTATAATACTAACAAAATATTTTATAACAACATTTTATAAAAAAAAATTAATTTTCTTAATATTTCACAACTTCCCCATACAAATACCCTATCAAAATAAAGTTACTTACACCTCAATCATTGGTAATCATTGGCTGACACCTAATGATTGGCATTAATTAGATGGTAGGGGGTGTGTAAATACTTTTCAAACGTATTGGGCAATGAGGGGCATATGGGTGGGGCCAGTTTGAGGCGTATTGGGCAATGAGGGTCGTATAACTTACTTTTTCTGACATAATTAATGCACTCAACCCCTATACAACCCTCATTGCCTTATTCTGACATAATTAATGCACTCAACCCCTATACAACCCTCATTGCCTTATACAGGGCTGCTAGGGGGGGGGGGGGGGGTGTCATTACTTTTGGGGGATGTACCAATACCCTCACCCTATTTATATCAACTAAACAAAGAAGCTGTCATTTCACATGAGTGCGGAAAGGTTTCCTCAACTATTGGACAACATAATCAAATTAGGATATGGGCAACAGGGTTAATTTTGTATGATCACATTGCCTTTGGTATTTCGCTGTGTAGTACCTTTCTCTGCAACCTTCATCGACGGGACGGGTTAATCAAAGTGAAGACGGGTGTTGAGCCTTAATGATTATTTATGCCACATACTCGATCGAATAAGAATTATAAGGTATGAAACTCAATCCTTCTCGTGGAGATTAGTCGCTTTATAACCTTCTAGTAACAATTGCACAAATCTTGCTTAAAATAGATGGATCTGGGTTGTGCTAATGCTTAGTCTTAAACTTGTCAAATGGATGAAATAAAAAAAACATTGGACTTTGAAAACCCGTGTATGCATTAAGTGTACAACCGTTGTTGTAACTATACATGTGCTTGTAGGCCATCATTTTTATGTATTTTATTTGATTTGTTGGTGTATAAATTAAAAAGAAAAAAACCAGTTAACAAATTATCTACCAATTTTATTCAAGTTGACCGATGCTAGTACATCCAAATACACGCAAATTAACCCAAATACATGTACAAAAATGATATCACTAAATACAAGTATACTAGATTAAAGTGACAACTATATGGATTATCATCTTTGAAGCAAGATTATTGATCATCCATATGGCTGCTGTACAATTCTCACAAAAAAGATCACTCAAAGTACGGTTTGTTGCACCATTCTCACAATAAAAATCACTCAAAGAATGGTGCAACAACTATGTGGATGATCATCTTTGAAGCAAGATCATTGATCATCCACACGTTTGTTGTACCATTCTTACAATATAAATCACTCAAAGACGTGCAACAAGTACGTGGATAATCATCTTTTATGTAAGATCATTGATCATCCACATGGTTGTTGTACCATTCTCACAATAAAGATCACTCAAAGAACGTTTTTGCTGTGAGAAAAAATCACTCAAAGAACTCACAATAAAACTCACTCAAAGAACTCACAATAAAACTCACTCAAAGAATGGTGCAACAACCATGTGGATGATCTTTAAAGCCAAAGAACTCACGAGGGTAACCATAAACCATATCCGGAGTTGTGGGTATAGGTGGAGCAGATGGCTTGATATTAGCCTGTGGCGGTGGTGGGGGTGGAGCATGAACACCGTTAGAACCTGGAAGATTGTGGAGTGTGGGTGGTAAACTCGAGAGAGTTGGATGGTTATGACCGTTGGTGAAGTTAAACTTGAAAGTATGCGATTGCGATTGCGTGTACTCCATACTCTCTAACCCTTGAACCTGGGACATTGTCAGCAATGTTGTAGCATTATCATTAACACGAGGCACATGCACTTGATATGTGTGGTTGGTTTCTTGTGACAAATTGATATTCCTTTTAGGAAAGGGCTGCTTTAGAGCATGCTCTATTACTTGAGGGTGTTTAGTAGTTAAGATCGTAAATTTCCCTGTATCGGGATCCATTGCTAGAAATATAACATCACCCAACTTACCAAGGGCCTTCTTAACCTTTCCTGTGCATCCTTCACAGTTACAAAATGGGTCGATTTGTAGAGTGATCGTCATTGGAGTGGTCATCGTTGATGTTTGCTGAAAATGCAATCCACGAGAATTATTTGTCTCAAAAAAATTATGTAAGCTTTAACCACCAATATTAGTATTAATTTTTAAAGTTGGTTGAACAAAGTCACAAACTATAATAAAGAATAAAAGGAGGTGTTGTTACAAATGAAATAAAAATAGACTTGCTAGTGTGAACTAGTGACCTAGTGAACTATGAGGGAACGCATACAAATTCAAGAAACAATAATCAGAAAGTGAAGGGATTGGTCCTTACGCAAACTAGTGAGAGTCTCTTTAGTTTGTTCATTGTTTTCTATTATATATATTTTTTTATTTTAGTTTAGCTTATCGGCTTTTTGTTTACCTTTTAATAAGTCTCTTAATGGTTCAGACCTCTTACTGGTTCAGTACTTAATGGTTCAGACTGTTTGTTTGATGAGCAGATGTCTGAATGGTTGCTCTAATCTGAATTAGTCAGACATTTGCCTCTGAAGGGTTAAGCATTATACTACCTTTTAATGGTTCAGACCTCTTACTGGTTTAACACTTAATGGTTCAGATCTCTTACTGGGTTAACACTTAACCATTCAACTTATGCATAATAAAGGGGAGTTTCACGTAAATTTACTAATACATTTTATTCCATACTAGAAGATCATTTAAGTAGTAATATATACTACTTATAATTTCACATGAAAAAAACACCTTAAATAAATGATGCAGGGTCCCTAATCGTACGCTAATTTTATGTCTAATGGTGGTATATACATCCACAAGTAACCGACAGTATTAAAAACACCTATAAGAAATGTTTCAAGCTCGTGCTTGTCTATTACTTATTAATTATTTAATTATCATATTTATACACAACCTATACACATATATAATTATTTATATTTATAAAAAAACTATATAGAACCATATTTAATTAGATTTTTGATCATAACTATACATATAATTATTTAGTTATGTAATACATACTTGTTATATAATATAAATTTATTATATTTATATAAATAATCGGTTCATTCAAGTTAGCGAATTTAATTAGCCAAACTATGTGTATGAAGTTTTTTCTCGGGCTCGTTTATTAAATGAACTTTATTTTAAGCTCAAACGTAGCCTTGGGCTCGTTTATACTTGTATCAAGTAGATTTTAGCAAGCCGATCTTAAATAGCTTCCGAATAGCTTGACTCATTTCCACTCAACTTACACATTAAATTTGTTTAATTGGGTGGTAATTTAGATTAAGATTAGATGATAGCTGATTTTGTTGTACATCAGAGTAAAACATAATTGTAAACATTAACTTATTTTATTATAAATATCTTTTAAGAATTCATTATAATCTCATGTCATATCAACAATATCATCAATCTATGTTTATCTTATAACTAACCATAGTACAAAAGAAAGTTTTTCAAACACAAAAAAATACGGTGAGTTTATCGCCACACGGCTAACACACTATAAGCATACCACTAGCAGGTTAATGTGATTCGGTAATGTGCCGGTGACAAAATCGTACGAGTCGTGTGAAGTGTACTTAAAAAAGTATTAATTTTCATATAAAAATAATAAAAAAAACTAAAATAATAAATATTGCTTTATTAACAAAAAATATAGCTTATTCTGATTAGTTTTTTCTAATACCATACACGATGTATGTCGTGACTAGGGCGCTCGCGTGTAGACAATGTGGGTGTTGTACGTATTCTAACACCTTATGTATACGATATATGTTAAAATAGTCGAGTTTATCAGTTTGATGTAAAATGATATTAAATGAAAATTAGAGTCAATTATTTGATCACGTCACATGATTGGAAAGCTCAACTTAATAGAGTGCTTAATGTCCTCGAGGAAGATGGTGTGGTGATAAGATGTTTTCGCTCTAATTGATAGGTGATGGTTCAAATTCCGCATCTTGCAAGTATAAGAGTATTTAGGAGTAGTCGAGTAGGTTATTTTGCCTTTTTGAAAAACAAGCTTAATGTAAGAATTTTTTTTTCTCAATATAAACAAGCATATGAGATATTTACAAAGTATGTATATATTATTTAGAGTTAATTATTCCGAATGGTCCCTGCAGTTTGTCATTTTTTCACATTTAGACATCACATTTTCAAAATATCATGTTTGTTTCGGACAATTTACTCAATTATTTACTAGGTAAGAAATTTATGTATTACATGAGTTTAATACATAAGAATATTAAAAAGCTAATAATGTAGATTTATGAATTATTAAACAATGTTTCAAGGGATGAAATAAGAAAAACAAGAAAAAGAATCATGAGTTCACAGAATTGTAACATGTAACGCAATTAGTTCCTTATTCGTTACGCATAGATTCAACATTTAACACGTCTTAATTTTTTCATATTTTTTTATATGTGAAAGTGCCATGTTATCTATAGATTTTTTTTAACGGCTAATTTTCCCCTTAAATACTTATACCTTCAAAGGATTGAATATTGGTCTCCTCACAAGAGAAAATTTCTCTTGACCACTAGGCTATAACTTAGCGTTATCTATAGATATATACATTTACCTCATGGTGACAATGTATTTTTTAAATTTTAATATGACTCGATTCATGTCTCTAAATCATGCATTATTGTTTGGTTTGAAGTTTGAACAAATTATTAACATAGTAAGAGGTGTTTTTTTGTTTTCAAATACAAGTAAGAGTTTAATCGGTAAATATATTAATTTGAGACACGATAATTTTTAGTTATTTGATGCATTTATTAATTAACAACGTTGACATGTTTAAAAATCTTTAATTTTTTAAGGTTAATATATTATTATCCTTATGAAAAAAACCAAAAACAATTTTAAAAGCAAAACAAATGTTACCAACTTCATCTTCTCCTCTCCAATTCCTACCTCCTTCATCTCCTATCCTCAATACTCCATTGATGAACACTTGAATACCGATACCATAACTATATTTAAACGCGACTGAAACATAATTATCGTCTCACAACTATGATAAGAGAACAAATATATCATATATGAAAGGTTATTTAACTCTAAAAAACTAAGAGAGGAGATGTTTACTAATCAAATATTTGTAGTAAACTTATTACTAAATTTACAAACTGCAAATTAAATGTATAACATGCAAGAAAATTTTACCTTCTACGTGAACAGTTGGCGTTCGCCGGCGGCTAACTGGAGGGAGATTTTCGCCGGTGAAAATGCTTTGTGGTTTGATAAAACTATAACAGGAAACTGTTAGTTATATAGGGAAGACAACTATTTTGGGGGGTTTAAAAAGTTTTTTTTTTTTTTTTTTTAACTATTTTCCACAACGTGTGGACTATGGATAACGCGGTATGATTGCGAAATAAATGTTCTCAATCTTTTCACAATATTTTCTTGTGATTTACAGTTTACTTATCAAATTTGTGAGGAAAATTTCTGGACATTTGCCTAAACCTTTTTTTATTTGTTATTTGAGTTAAAGTGTAAGCACAAGATTACTTAACATGTAACATCAAGTTCTAGAAAATAGAAGTAAGAGTTAAATGTTTGGTTTGTCTCTGTGGTTTACAAATATTGTAGACTTAGTCCTAGTGGTTTAATAATTACACATTTGGTCTCAGTGTTTGTAATTTTTGCACTCGTGTGGTTATCTATATAACTATATAATACATTTCCAATGGACACAAAAGTAATTTAACCCCTCATTTTTAAGATGGCATGTGAAAAGTCAGTTAAAATCCCTATTTTTTTTTTTCCATTTTCTTCCATTATTATTGCCCCTGTCCCATAGAAACCGACCTCCAACTCATTCTCTTTCTTGAATATACCATGGTTCAAGGAAATCAACCAGCCGAACAGGGGAGAAGCAAACGTCAGTCCATTATTGAAATCAATTCTTCCCCACGAAACTGAAATCAATTACTGATATCATCATTAAGGTTTGATCGATGAAACTGATATCACACCAAAAGCCACCAAAACCCTACGATTTGAATCCCATAAATCCGATCAATTATCCCTCTCCAGCACTTGGACCAGCCGATATGCCTTTTTGTTTGTTTCATACGACAGTGTTAAGGTAATGCGATTTTGTATAATACGCAATCATTATTGTTTGTTATGGGCTCAAATTTTCCTTTGTGTTTCTGATTTAGGGTTTCTAAATATGCTTTAGGATCATTCGCTGAGTTTGAAGAGATAACTGGTGTTCACAATACAATCAAGGTTTGATTTTATATATTTAAATCTTCAAAATATGTACTGAGTTTCTAATTTATTCTGCAAGTTTATCCATTACCAAACACACATCTTCTTGCTACACATTGTAGCTTTTATTTTGTCTAATTAATTATACGGGATTATGTTATTCTTCTATAATGTGGAGGTCATGTTAATGCTTAATTGCACAAGTGATGAGATATAAAAAAGCCTTAAACTTATGCAACTTTCTAACACTTGCCATATACACACGTATATAGTCTTCCTAAATTGGAAAATTGGTGTTTGTTAGCTAGACAAAATATGTAGCAAACTGGATGACGGAGGTTGAAGATGTACAAGAATAATGCAACATAGTCTTTCACTTTTTTCTTCTATTTAACGCTCGCGAATTCTTTTTTTTTTTTAACCTAGCTGATTAAAAAGTATTACTGTATATAATAGATATATGCCAAACTTGGTATAGTACTGAGTTTACCTTATACTGCATTTCTTTGGGGTAGAATGGGTATTTCACACATTTTTAAGACGTTGTCGCTCATTCTGTGCTTATTTCCGCCATGATTACCCTTCTTTCAACAAAGGAAGAAAGTTCAATGGGCTAGCTGAAGCATGGAATTTTCGGTTATGCGGTTCAACAGGACAAACTGATGATTACAGCGAAATCTGGCAAACAGTTGAGCTTCAGAATGAGGTTACAGGTGGAACAGGACAGTGTGCACTGTTAGGTTACGAAATGTGACGAATTTGGTTTATCTCATCGGAAAATGCCATTTTGATCCGTTTCATTTTTGTTGGTTTTTATTTCCAAAAATAAATATTAACTTTAAATATTTTGTTTTATTTGCCAACAACTTATATCTTGAAATTGCTTGTTTGATGTTTTTATATATATGTTTTTCTGTGATTTTAAATTCAACATGATTTTCACTTTTGTTTTGATTCGTAATGTATCTTACTTATGACTTATGAATAGCTTTGCAGATTGTACTGCAAATTTAAATTCTGTTTCACTATAAATCATAACAGTTATGTACTTTCCAACTTTAAAGACTTATTTTTTTGAACAGCAATGAAGAAAAAGGGAAAACAAGCTAAACCAACAACTGAGGCATCTGACACTATTGCAGATCCTAAAACAAAGGCTGCTACCAAACCTAAACAAAAACGAGGAAGATCAAATAGCAGTGAGGATGCTACTGTTTTGACGAAAATGCCGAAACGACCTGCGTCGTGTTCTGATTTTAAAAGCAAACCAGTCCGTTTGTCCAATAAGGATGCAACAATTGAGAAAAAGAAGGTCCAAGTGGTAGAAGAAGAAATAGCAGCCTTAAGTTTAATACCGGGCCCAGATGATCCACGACCCAATAGAAGATTGACAGATTTCATCTTTCATGATGCTGATGGGAAACCACAACCTGTTGAAATGCTGGAAGTGGATGATATATTCATCTCAGGCATCATATTGCCGTTAGAGAAAACTTCTGAAAAAGAAAAGGAAACCGGGGTGCAGTGTGACAGATTTGGTCGCATTGAAAATTCGTCAATATCCGGTTATGCAGATGGTTCTCCTGTTATTTGGGTCTCTACAGATCTTGCTGACTATGACTGTAAAGCCGGCAACAAGCTACAAGAAATTGTTCGATCTTTTTTACGAAAAGGCTCGTGCATGTGTTGAAGTCTACAAACGGTTGTCGAAATCTGCGGGTGGCAACCCGGATATGAGCCTAGATGAACTACTTGCTTCACTTGTTCGTTCAATGAGTGGGAGTAAAAACTTTCCCCATGGTGTGTCGATCCGGGACTTGATCAAAGCATTAAAGACAAATATGACGCTATCGAGGTTAATTATTATCTTTTTTTTTCATTTTGTTTTATAGTTGTTATGTTGGGTTTTCATCAAAACTTTTTATTTAAGTTGTCATATTGATTTCAGATTATAGCCAAAAAGTGGACACTTTACCAAGGCTATGGAGGTTGAAGCTAAAAAGATGAGAAGGGAGGCAGCTGCAGTGGAGGAGGTATCTGCTACGTGTGTCGACAAAGAACATGATTATTGCAGAAAGTATGAGTGAAATCTGATATACATGACGCAGGGTTTGGGCCTTGGGGCCATAATTGAGGAATTGTGGAAGGAACCGGCGTGCTTACCAAAATGGTAGTCAAACTGATAGTAAGAAACAGTTTCAGCCTGGTCTTGATAAAATGACAAGTGGAGAAGATACCCGAACAACTTTGATGATTAAAAACATTCCTAACAATTAAGACAAAGATATCATTTTGATTATTATTGCCATTTACAGATTGATAGTGATGTTCACGTTCTGATGTTAACAAAAAAAACTGTGGTGACGTCCAAACTGCTAATGGTTCTTGAAAGTCGCAAACCAAACTAGCTGGGTTGATTGGGCCGGTTGGACTGGACTGGTCAAATTGGTTCAGTTTGGCGGTTTGAACCATTTTTTTATAAATTGTATATATACATGATGGATATTGCAAAATGAAAATATATATAAATAATAAATGATATGATCCACAACTTTCAAACTGTTGTCCGAACTGGCTGGTTTGCTTTGTTTTGGTGGTTCGGTTAGAATCAACGGTATGAATACCTCTACAGATTGCTACTTGATTGGCACATAAATATTTCAACTTGATTATCTTTAACACCAAAGATCTTATGTTCATTGTATCTTTGGTACTCCAGGTATGCTTCAAAGATGCTGCTTGTTACTATTGATGAAAATCATAGTGGTACTTATGAATTTATGTACTTGCAAATCGATTATAAGGTTTTATTTCTGTTAAGATTTTTTTGCCTATGAACATCTTTTCAAGTGAGTATGTTTTTTGGGTTCATATGATGCTTTTACCTAAGGGATATTCGACTATTTCATGTCAAAAATTGCAATTTTCATAAGTTATTTTGGCTTCATGAGTAATTGAGGTTGTGTTTAGCTGCGAAACAGTTAAGCACATAGCTTATTTTCATAGGGTGCTTTTATTGAAGGGATATACCAAATATATATTTTTTTATATTTAAACCTGCATTTTCTATAAAGTATGATCTTTGTATTACAAGCACTTAGAATTCGTTTTTTATAACCCTTCCAGTGACTATAAAATAAAGACGATTGTATTTGTCTTCTTTCTTGACATTTGCAGAGATCAAAAGCTCGTTGAGATCGTCACGAAGTGTCGTTTCTTTACGATCGGGACGACTGTATTTGTCTTCTTTCAAATCATTCTATTTATCAATTGGTTGAATTCTTAACGGGTCAAATCTTTCATATGTGTACACACCTTATTTTGTATAATTTTTCTTATCGAATTATGTCCTCGACCGGTATTGTCGAGTCCGCTGCAACGCGCGGGTTCCCCACTAGTTATCATTAGGGTATAATGAGTGGTTAGACACTTGAGAGTGCCAAACTAAAAAATCAACCAATCAGAGTGCGTCACGTCAATAAGTGAAAAGTGTTTAAACTATGCTGAAAAGTGTTGGCAATGGTTAGACACTTGGTGAAGTGGTAAACTTTTTTTTAAAAAAAGGGAAAAAATGCGTAATTGGTTGAGATTGGAATGGACCCCACCCCACACTACCCTCTCTCTCATAACCTCCCTTCACCGCAACGGCGTTTGAACCCCGAGCGACATTGAAACCGATCGGCAAAGGGGGTCGGCGGCGGTGTTGCCGTGCGGCAAACCCCCTTGCCGAACTCCTTTCCCGCACCACACCGTATACCCTTAATTTATGTTAGATTTCTCAGTTAAGTTTGTATTAAATTACCAAAGTATCCTTACTTATTAAAAAAATAATAAATAGAAAATAGTTTAATTAAAACAAATATATATGTGGGCCCCACCTCCACTTGTTTCCCAAATCACCATCATCAGGTCTTGCGTAGTGGGGCGGTATGCCCGGTCATGGCGCCGGGCATACCAAAACGAGGGGCGCCATGAAGGAGAAAGAAGGGAGGGGCGCGAGCTCCATAGCGCGGTATGGGGTGTTAAGTTTGAATATTTATTTGTTTTTTTTTTGCAGGTAATGAAGAAGGTTTGAATATTTATTTGTTTTTCACTCACAAACATATATACATATATGTTGCAGGTAATGAAGAAGGTTGAAGGAAGAAGAAGGTTGTTGAGGTATTGAAGAAGGTTGAAGGAAGAAGAAAAGAAGGGTTTATTAATTGGTCCCTACAAAATTGGTTTTTTAACATATTTGATCCCTACAAATTATGAACACTTATTTTATTTAATGTTTTTTTAACATATTCTGTTTTTTTTTCTGTTTTTTGCAGTGTTTTTATTTATTTTCTGTTTTTAATTATTTTTCAATTTATATATTCTGTTTTTAATTGTTTTCTGTTTTTAATGTTTTTTTTTTAATTTTATTGTACTCTTTTTTCTATTTTAATGAAATGATTTTTAATTTTAAAAAAGTTAGAAAATAATTATAAAAAATTAGAAATTAATAATTGAGTAATGATTAGGCGGGGGCTTTATGACTACGGGCTTAAAATGCATAACGCCCACCCGCTGACGTGGCGCGCCACGTGTCGCATAACGCCCACAAAGGGGCGTTATGACTACACATGGCCTCATTACCACCCCTATATCTCTCTCTAGATCTCTCTCTCCTCAAAGAAACACTACCACCACTACAAGTTTATTTTTTATAATTTTATCAAGACGTTTTATCGCAACTAAAACTTTATTGACATCACTAGTTCACTACCAACGTATTAAGCCTTAATGAGAGACTGGATATAATCCTACCCGATTTCACTACACTGAAAAACTTGGGCCTTGATGAGTAGCAGTGGTGGAAAAGCGGTCACGGTGATGTCGGTGTAAACTAGCAAGTAGTGGAAACAAACAATGGTTATGAGTTGTTATGTTAACAAAGTTTTTTCGATCATTTTGTAAGCTTCTAATCACTAATTGAATAAATTAAGTAGACTCAAACTAAACCGTTGACTTTAAGGTTATTTAGATGACCCATTCTTTAAAAAATGGGTTGTGTTAAATAAACCCTAAAATCAACTTTTTTTTTTTTTTTTACTTTTTACCCACAAGTCAACTTGTTGGCCATGTAATAAATGCTGACAACATAGCCACAAGTCAACTTGTTATCTTTTTTCTTTTTTTTTTTTAAATTAAAATTCATTAAAACAACCTCCGACCCAAACGGGCAAAAAACCAAACAAACAACACCCCCGACCCAAAAGGGCAAAAGGCAAAGAAATTACAACATGTACAAAAGATATTTACACCATTCCGACCAACTAATATTATTACATGAATATCTATTTTTGACCCACGTGTAACCTCTTGATTTTAGCTCTCCTATGATCTCTTACGGGCTGTATGTTTTCTATTTAAAAACCACTTCGTTCCTTTCTTTCCATATGCACCAACACGCTATCATAGCCAACCCATATATGATCTTCTCTTTCTTCTTACTCCGTTTACTGAACTTGTGGATTTCTAAAATGTCTTTAAACTCAAAAAAGTAAAGTGACGTAATGTTACACCAAATACTGAAAGCCGCCCACACCCTCAAAGCTACCGAGCAAGCGGTGAACAAATGCTCTACCGATTCCTCGGCATCGTCGCAAAAAGGGCACATCACCGAAGTTATGTCAACGTTCCTTCTTCTTAAGTTTATTCTAGTAGGGAGCCTATCCAGATTGCCTCGCCAGATCATAATATTGCATTTAACGGGCACCCACTTGCACCAAGCAAAATTTGGAGGGTGACAATTGCCTCTATCTGTGATCATGGCCAATTTAACCTCCTTCACTGAGAAACCGTTCTGACTATCGCCATTCCAAAACCAAGCATCCTTACTGTTGGAAAGACTCACCCTACTACGCACCTCGCAACATTCCTTCCATTCCTTAAGTTCCTCTTCTGTCTCCGGCTGACTAGACTAATGCCAATTGAAATTACCATTTCCACTTCCTGTTTCCATTCTCTCTGCGACCCTGCTCGATTTAAACACCTCCAAACCAAATAAATGGGGCCACCTTTCCAAGAAGGGAAGGTCGCCCACCCACGTGTCTAACCAAAAACGAGTATCAACCCCATTCTTCACTTTTCCCCTGATAAGATGATTTAAACCCTTCCCATTTATTTTTATTTTGGATATTCTCGATTCATAATTCCTGTTTCCATTCTCTCTGCACACACATGTAAAACAATATCCAGAACGCATAATTCGGGTTGCGAATGCGATTGTGATGCGATAAGCGATAAAACATGCGATAAATATCGATTAAACCTCGATTATTACTAGATACTCCACATAATACAACTAAAGCAAATAAAATAAAGATTCGATTACAAGTCAAAGAAGTCAAAACGGTAGTTAAGAAAGGAGTGACAGTTCGCAATTAGCAATCTTTCTTACTTTGACTTCAATCTAGACTTTGACCTTTGTAACACGGGGTGTTACATAAGTAATTTAGAAGGAATTATAATTTTCTGTTAGTTTCCAATATGATTTCAAATGTTAAATTTCGTGTCTTAAATACTTGTTAATAAAATAATAATTTATTTGACAATAAAATTTAGAAGATGAGATTAGGGACGATGCAATAAAAGTTTAATTTGTTTGGTTGATATTTGATAGATAGTAAGGATACATTATGTTACAAAACTAGTTTTTCATTACAGGTATAGTAAAATTACAAATTTTCGTGTATGTGGTTTAAAGAATTGAACATTTTAATTCAAAATTTTAAAGATTTTAAACTTTTGTGAACACAATAAAAAATACCTAAAAAATTCTAAAAAACACACAATTTTTTTAATATTAAAAAAAATCACTATATTTCGTCCCTAAAAAAATTTCGATTAACAATTATCGATGTACATGTACATATGTATCATTTCTTTGACAAATTCCATAATACATTACCAGTATCAGACAATTGCACTTTCATTTACAGTATCATCCGTAATACAATACTTTTTACTTTACCCAACTTTATCATCGTGAAAGTGGTTTTGTCGATCTAGAGTACTTTAGTCATTTTATGTTGGTTGTTGGTTGCAATGGTGTAATCGTCCAACTTTTTCACTTTCGTGTTTATAATAAAATGTCTTGATTATTTATTTATTAATATTGCTATTAATACTAATAATAGTATAACAAAATATAAAAAAAGTAACAAAAGTATTATAAAATAAAATAACATAAAAAACATAACTATTACTTTTAACTTTTATAATAAACAAATGTAATAAAGTAAATAACATAAAAAACATAATTATTACTTTTGACATTTATAATAAAATAATGTAATAAAGTGTTTAATCATTACCAAGTTTGACTAATTGGTATATTAATTCATATCTTGGGTGTATTTATCACACCCTTAAAAAATAGGTCATGGTATTGATTTCCACCGTTAGACCATGTGTAGTGGGGCATTATGGGGGCATTATAATAAAAAAAAAACGCCCACTCTTCCATTACATAGGGCATTATGGGGCATTATGGGGGAAAAAAATTGGTTGGGCATTATAATTAAAACGCCCAAATTGGAAGAAGGAAGGTTTGACTGGGTTTGACCCACCAATGAGAAAATAGTTTGTTTGTTTGTTTTTTTTTTTTTTGTTTAATGATTGGAATGGGCATTATCCGGCATTATTCCCACTACACCACTTTATGCTATAATGCCCCATGCTGACTGGGATGACACGTGTCGGATAATGCCCCATGGTGGGGGCATTATAACAATTTGCCACTACACATGGTCTTAGTGCTAATATTTTAAAATTTTATATTTACTCATTTCACATCCTATTCTATACGAGTTGTGTGTCTACACATCTAGCCATATCAATTCCGCGTCCTATTGTATAATTTGCTTAGTACTATTTCGTATGATGCATACAAATATAGAAAGGTAATTAATAAATAATTTTATGAAATGCAATTTTCAATCGTGCTTAAATATCCATTTGAAGATATGACACTTGATACTTTTAGTCGACTAAATTGGTGGTTAAAACGTTTTTTAACGACCAATGAATTGTTCAAATGGGCTACTGGTAAAATTCACCACATCGGGATACACTCGCCTCCGTATCGGTGAAAACCCCCACCTAGGGCCGAATCTCGTGAACACTATCCGGAAGGCATGACAGTGCAGTGCAGTGAGGTAATACTAGCTCAGTTTAAGGATCGAACTAGCGATCTACGTCTAGTCTTCCGTCATCACCAGGTGTTGCGAAAAGTAATGGGGAGGGCAGGAATACCTAGGTCACTTAGAACACCAGGTCTCTCCCTTACAACTTCACCACCCGTTCATTAACATGGTTAAAACATTTTTATTTATAAATTTTTGGGTACATGTATACTTCCCTCCATTCATTCACATTCCTAAGCTCTCTCCTTCACATTACTCTCAATATCACATTTTTCCATCTCTTTATCCCATTCCTGAACATACGATATCAATCTTTCTCACCCCATCGTCAACAACGACAACAACACAACAACAATCATCATCTTATATACTTCTTAAATTAGTAATTGTGATGTCACGTGATATAATTCTATAACCTAAGAATGTTTTTCTCATTCTTTTATTAACATAGCCTAATTCATGACCCGTTTCTTATGAAATTCCCTAACCATCGTTTCCTTATTTTCCTTATTTTCATCTGATCAAACCATCACTTTCTTATAAATAATATTTTTTTATTCAACCCGTTTAATACACGTTCTAGAGTTAATTGCCATTTTCGCCCCTGAGGTTTGGGCACACTTGCCATTTTCGTCCAAAATGAAGGTTTTGTACCATTTTGCCCCCAACGTTTGTAACTTTTTGCAATTTTAATCCAAATACCTAACTAAGTTACTTTATATCTTATTATGGGTTATTTTTAACCTAACCAAGTTAGTTTATACCTTATTATGGGTATTTTTGAAATTTATCAATTATAAGGGGGTAATTTATAAATTATCTTCTAGTTATTGTTTTTATTATTAGAAATCCTACCTCACCTCAATTATCTCTCTCCCTCTTTCAGTATTATAAATTTATAATCATATTTGCTAAAAAAATCTTCAAACATTAGACATGGCATTTCAGATATTACCTATAATGCATTTATTGTGAACTCAAACATGTACTATGTAACAAAAAGAAACAGTTATTGGATAACTGAAGCATTTTACAAAAACTCAGAAAATTACCTGAAAATGGTAGCTATCAAGACAACTTCTTATACGCCGAAACAACGGAACCATAATCTTTTCAAATTCATCGGTACGGATCAACTCAAGCAACTCTTCCAACTCGCTCAAGAACATCAACTGCTTCTGACTACTCATTACGGGCCAATATTTCAGCAGCCCGTTTATCACAACACTCGTAAGTTTAGGTTCCTTTTCTATAAACCGAACAACACAATATGTTAGTTGATGATGATAACTACCAACGGATTTTGGTTTATGAAGCGGAATTAAAACCCGTGACAAAAACATCTTGTGTTCTTTCTTTAACGGTAACGCAAATCCACTGATAACACTCCCGAATATCTCCAATAGTTCTGCAATCCCATTGTGCTTTTCGGTTTCGAACACAAACCGGTAAATAACGTTGCTGACAGACATCCGAATAAACGGTCGATGAACCATGAATTTGCCGTAAATCCTGTGTAAAACTGACTTCAAACAATCGCGTTCTCGCGGGTCCTCGGAATCAAATAGATTGAGTAATCTTAACAAGAATGGATGATCGATATACTGCTTAGCGATTTTCGGATCGAGAGAACTTAAACTAACGAATCTAAAATGAAAGGGGTCGGATGAAAATGCAAAATGAAAAGAAAAATGTAGAGTGACAAAAATGCCCTTGAGTTAATGTCAGCTAGAAGATAATTTATAAATTACCCCCTTATACTTGATAAATTTCAAAAATACCCATAATAAGGTATAAACTAACTTGGTTAGGTTAAAAATAACCCATAATAAGATATAAAGTAACTTAGTTAGGTATTTGGATGAAAATGGCAAAAAGTTACAAACGTTGGGGGCAAAATGGTACAAAACCTTCATTTTGGACGAAAATGGCAAGTGTGCCCAAACCTCAGGGGCGAAAATGGCAATTAACTCCACGTTCTATTAACCCAGTAATTATAATTATAAAATTAAGATGAAAGTAGCCAAAATTGGGTCAAAATGAAGAAATCCTCGGGATGTACTCAAGAACAAGCCACCGATCAGAGGAAGGAAGATGGGGGTATCGAGGGGGTTGGGCCATGCTCCAACACTAGCGCATCATCCTAAACCCCCTCCCGAGCCTATACCATGTACCCTTAGTAATAAACTAAGATCGTGGGGTGTGGTTTGCTTAGTCTCTTTGGGGACTACTCGCTACGTAGGCGTCACATCACCATGGGTGGAGGACCATTCCCTTGGAGACTACCCAAGGGTGTGGAGGATGGACCATCCCCTTATTTTTTATATATAAAACTAGCTGAGGGATCTACTTTATGACACAACAATACACACAATTAATGGGACCCCCACCTTTTGCCTCGTCTCAAACGTCCTGGAGAAGCCGGAAGCGACGTGCCGATCCCCAAGGGGGCGGTGTGGGACGGAGGGGGACAAGCAAAGCCGCGGGGGGGGGGGGGGGGGACGTTCCCCACACCCTTCGGTCTAACAATTTCTTGCGACTTAGGTTATAGCCTAGTGGTCAAAAGAAATTATCTCTTGTGAGGAGATCAAGGTTCAATCCTTGGAAGGTCTTGCGACTTAGGTTATAGCCTAGTGGTTAAAAGAAATTATCTCTTGTGGGGAGACCAAGGTTCAATCCTTGGGAGGTGTAAGTAATTAAGGGGAAAAATTAGTTGTTGAAAAACAAAAAAACAATTTCTTATATAGTAAGATGATCTGGATTGCGTATTCTTTTATACGAGTCAAACGCTTAAGTAAAAAAACTAGTTTTTATTTTAATTAATTGAATGGGTGAAATGAATTTAACATGTTAAAAATCTTTTTCTTTCTTTTTGCAGCATTTCGTCTTACCCAAATATTTAAACTTTAATTATAATTGTATTGCCTTTTTTTTTTGAACGGCTATAACTGTATTATCTTAAAACATAAATAACACAAAAATTCATTCTAAAAGAAGACATACGTTGGTCTACCCAAAATAGTTTTTCCAACTTGAATTCATTTTGAGCCCTACGTTATTCAACCCATCCATTTTCTTTAGTTTCTTATATGTATATATATTGCATCTTTATATAGTAGTACGTGTGCATGTAGTGACAACTCACAGCGAGTACTGTGGTAATCATACGCGATTTGTACACCACTGTTTATGTTTTTGTTTGGCTCTCACTATCTGCACACTGAGTTTGCCTATCTGCACACTTAGGGTTTATATACGCAACGTATTGGTCAATACGCAGCGTATAGGGTTAACCCTATACGCTGCGTATTGGCCAATACGCAGCGTAGGTAGACCATAGATCCCAGAGCCTGATAACCAATCATTGCACAGAAAACAAGGTCCGCATACGTTGCGTATTGAGCAATACGTAGCGTATAACCAGGGACCATTTTTGTAAATTTATGAAACTTCAGGGACCATATTTGTCAATTTATGAAACTTCAGGGACCATATTTGTCAGTTTTCAAAACTTTAGGGACCTTTTTGTAAATTTTCGAAAAACCAGGGACCATTTGTGTAAATTTATGAAATCTCAGGGACCATTTTTGTAAATATATCAAAAAATGGAAAAAGGGGGTCTTCATTTAAGAACCGGCCCTTGCAAGACTCGAACTCATGACCTCTCGTATAGAACCGCAACGCCTTAACCAGTTTATCCTCTGTCCAGAGCTGTTAGAATATGAAACTTAATTCCTTATATACACTAGTTAGGTAATACGCTGCGTATTGCTCAATACGCAGCGTATGTTAGTGGTTGGTACACTACCAGACAGTCAAACCTAGTACCATGGTCAAATCAGTCTGACATAGGGTGCGTAGTGATCAATACGCATCGTATATATGTAAACCTATACGCTGCGTAGTGGTCCATACGCAGCGTATGTCAGACTGATTTGACATCGATACGATGTTGTCCAGGCACGTGAATAAAGTAATACGGGGAGTAGAGAGCAATACGCTGCCTATTGAAGTGTCACATGAAAGTCTATTTATCCATCTGTTCACAATTCGAATTCTCAATCATCCTCTGCTTTCTTTCTTTTTCATCTTCCTCTTTCAGTAAACAATTTACACCCTTGATCCAACATTATTTGTTCTGTTTTTTCTTCAATCTTGTTAAAATGTCATCATTTTGGAACGATAATTATTTCGGTAATCGCTATTCTAACGACATATGGGGAGCAAATGCGGCCAACGAGGAGGAGGAGGTTGTGTCTGGAGTCCCTGTTGATCAAAAAACACAGTTGCCAGACTTGAACAAAACTCCCACTCCACCTGTTGATGAACCAAATTACCCGGCGCATCAAGTGTATCCAGATTACGGATACGGGTATGAATCTCCATACGTGCAACAAAGTGGATACGGTGCTGAGAATGCACCTGTTGATGAACCATATTACCCGATCCAGCGTGCGTCGAAACTAAGTTCGTCGTTAAAATATATATTTTTTTATTATTTAGTCGAAGTCGAACCGTAAGGCGCGTAAGTCCCTAACGAGCGTCGAAACTAAGTTCGTCGTTAAAATATAAAACGACGAACTTAGTTTCGACGCTCGTTAGGGACCTACGCCCCTTACGGTTCGACTTCGACTAAATAATAAAAAAATATATATTTTAACGACGAACTTAGTTTCGACGCTCGTAAGGCGCGTACGGTCCTAACGAGCGTCGAAACTAAGTTCGTCGTTAAAATATATATTTTTTTGATTATTTAGTCGAAGTCGAACCGTAAGGCGCGTAGGTCCCTAACGAGCGTCGAAACTAAGTTCTTCGTTAAAATATATATTTTTTTTATTATTTAGTCGAAGTCGAACCGTAAGGCGCGTAGGACCGTACGCGCCTTATTGGTTAGCTAGGGTATATAAGGTATTAAGTTTCATACTCTAACAGCTCTGGACATAGGATAAACTGGTTAAGGCGTTGCGGTTCTAAACGAGAGGTCATGAGTTCGAGTCTTGCAAGGGCCGGTTCTTTAAAGAAGACCCCCTTTTTACCCATTTTTGATATGTTTACCATTTGTGTCAATATATGAAACACCAGGGACCATTTGTGTCAATATATGAAAAACCAGGGACCAAAGTGTAAATATATCAAAAATAAGGGACCATTTGTGTCAATTTTTGAAACTCCAGGGACCATTAGTGTAAAATTCAATACGCTGCGTATTGGTCAATACGCAGCATAGACACACATTGTTTTCTGTGCAATGATTGGTTATCAGGCACTGAGATATATGGGCTATCTACGCTGCGTATTGGTCAATACGCAGCGTATTGGTTTAACCCTATACGCTGCGTATTGACCAATACGCAGCGTAGATACACCCTAATTTTGCTAGGGTTTGGTGTGCCAATAGGCACTTTAGTGTGCCAATAGGCACACTCTTTTGTTTTCTTTTTTCTTTTTCAAGTTAATAGTGTTTGTGTTTTGTTTTACGTAAATTAAGTATGATGTACGTATAAAATAAAAATATTAGTGTACACCATGTGTGTAAGAGAAAAAAAAATCCATCCATATTAAGTAAACATATCAGATGATTATTGTTGGGGTTAAACAAGCCTTAACCCCTTAATAGCTCATATTAAAAGTACATCGATCCCAGTATATATACTAGATTATTAGATAAAAACAACATACACAGGCTAGCTATACGAGAACAATAAAAAATGGATACAAAAACGTATACATTATGTAACTGTAAATTAAAAACCATAAATAGATTATAATCAAGTGATCACTCAAAGAGCATGCAAGATTAATAACCACGAGGATAATAATCGTAACCTGCATGGTACCCAGCTGGAGGGTACCAATAAACCTGATAAGGATTTGCGGGAATAGGCGGTGCAAATGGCCTGTTATCAATTTGTGGTGACAGAGATGGTGGTGGTGACGGTGATGGTGGATCCGAGTGGCTGATTTCTTGTGACACGTTGATATTCTTTTTAGGAAATGGTTGGTTAAGTGCATATTCTATTACTTGAGGGTGTTTAGTAGTTAAGATTGTGAATTTTCCTATACTAGGATCGGTTGCTAACAATCTGACATCACCAATTTTACTAAGTGTCTTCTTCACCTTTTTTATGCATCCTCCACAGTTACAAAAGTCTTCAATTTGTAGTGTAAGTGTCATTGGAGTCGTCATGTTGGTGTTTGCTGAAAATGTTAAAAACAACAAATTAAATGTGTATATATATGCTTGGATAAAAATGCAAGAAAAAAGTTGAGAAGTTGATATCAAAATTATGTAATCCTTACAACTTTTAGCGGGAACCGTTGGTGTTTGCCTGTGGTTTTCGCCCGAAAAAATAGTAAAAACTTGTTATGGTATGAAGGAAGGAATGCCATGTAATATAAGGTTTATATAGGGAAAAAATGGATGGATTGTCCGATACGCAAATGCAATGAAAGTCACTAAGAGCACTTTTTGCCCTCTTGGTCAGTACCTAAAATATAAATCCAGTTTGGTTTTCTACTACGTGTGGACAGGAGCAGTGTTATAAACCCACACCTGCTTTTTTAGGGGAAAATCAGAGATAGGCATTGCATTTTTTTTCATATCTAAAATAAGGAATCCTAAAAAAACCAATCAAAGATAGACAAGTAAGCGGGCCTGGCAAATGTGGGAACTGTAGAACTAAATTCGAAAAAGGTTCACGAGCCCACGAGTCCACAAAACAATCAATCTAATATTTGTGCACGTGTAGTGTGCCGGCGCTATTTTGGCCGGCACCAAAAAGGAAGCCTCTTCGCTTTCTGTTCCAGCTAAGAAAGAGTAGACTCCTTTAATTTAGCGCATCGGCTAAAATAAATCAGTCACTTTACACGTGTATTCATTAGATTGGTGGGCTCCTCTTTTTTCTGTGTCGGCTAAGATAGAGTCACTTCGTGTCTACTCTATAGGTGTCACCTCTGTCGGCCCTGATTACTTGTCTATTTCTTATTGGTTCTTTTTGGATTTCTAAATTTAGTGCCTCTTCTCCTATTTTGTGTGACCAACTTGCCTGTTCTCCTATTTTATCGAAAGTCGATTGAGCGAACGATACATGATTTAACTGATGATGGTAAATGGTTGCATTTTTTTATCTTCTTTTGTAAGCTTTTAAAGTAGAAACCACATAAGAGAATAAGGGAAAAACTATAGTTCTAAACTTAGGAATTCCTTACGTTTCGGGTAATTGTTTCAAAGTGATATATATTTGCATTTGATCTCTTGAATGCATATAACATATTAGACCATGGGGTATAGAATTGATAGTCTCTTTGGAGACTACCCGTCACGTAGGCGCCACGTCATCACCGGAGGAGGAGCATCCTCTTGGTGTCTACCTAAGGGTGTGGAGGACTACCCAACCCCACAATAAAAATCAATATAATATATTATATAATAAAGGAGAGAGAGAGAGAAGAAATGAAGGGGGCCCACCATCCAGCTCGTCGCTGCCGTCTTGAGCAGGACGTGGGTGACGCCGACGGACCGCCGGGGGCGGTGTGGGACGCCGGAGACGGACCGGAACGGGATGGGGACGACCCCCATACCCTTTGGTCTTATGAATTTTGAGTTAATTTAGTGGTAGTACAACTTGTATATAAATGTTGTCAAGGGTTGTTTGTTTAGGATTTTTTTTTTATCTTACCTCAATTAAGTTGAGAATTGGAGTTCAACAAGATAGAGCCTAAAATACTTCTCTAATTTTGGTAACTTATATGGCATTTCAGTCATAAGATTGAGAATTAGAGTTCAACAAGATAGAGCCTAAAATATTTAGGTGATTTTGTATGTCGAATGTTTTTTAATAGTGTAATTCGGTGCCACTGAAATGCAACATCATGGCTTGGAGGGCTAACCTTGATAGATTAGCAACATCCGTTTTGTGCAAGTATTGTGAAGAACAAGAGGATACTGCGGAGAAATTATTTACGGCTTGCATATTCTCGAATCGTGTTTGGATGAGTTTTATTGTTTGGTGTGATATACCTCCGCTATACATCTTCACGGTTAAAGATTTTATGGAAGTGCACGTGTTATTGTATTTAGAAAGGAAGAAACAAGAGGATTTTTCAAATTATGAAAAATAGTCCGCAAGATGTTTTGAGAGAAGTCAAATCTAGAAGCTTTTTTGGTTAAGGAATAAGTCTTCTTTTAAGTCCATTCGTTGGGAGGAAAGGTGTAAATCTCCTTTTTATATGTTGTAATTTATTGCCTTTTGCCCGTTTAGGTTGGGGGCGCGTTTGTATGTTTTTGCCTTTGCCCGATTGGGTCGGAGGCATGTTTAATGAAGTTTAATTTAAAAAAAAAATGAAAGTCCGGTATGAACTGATGAGCGCCCACCAAAAGGAAAGTTCCTAATGTTTTCACTGTTTTCTGCTCAAATTCGTATGGTGCACTCTAGCATGGTTGAATTTCTAGGCATTTGCATAAACCTTTTTCTTTTAAAATTTTTGAAAACCATACTTGTTATTTAACCAGAATGACGTCATAAAACGTTTTTTTTAGTATATAGAAATATACATAAAAAAATGAAATTTCAAAATAATCAATACATGGTATGCAAGTTTAGAGTTTAAGCCTTAATCTCCTAGAACGTAAGTATATAACTCAAACTTAAAAATCAATCATCTAAAGACTATTAAGCTTACAAAACGGAATATAATATATATAATTATGAGTTTTTTTTCTTTTCTTTTAGACATAATATTTATTAAAATCTATTTCAATAAGTAGGAAATCACATAATAGAGGTAGATAAATAGGCCACGAACTGTTCGCCGACGGTTTGGTTCGTTTACAGCCCTAATATAATCTAAAATCTATGAACTATTTCTTTCTTTTTTTACTAATTGACATGGATTATATATACGTGTGTGTGAAAATAGGGTATATTTTAGTTGTCGTTTAAAAACTCGAGTTGGACTTAGCGTTGGTCCATCGGTTGGTCGGTTTGCCTTTGGTCTTCAGGAGTGCAACGGGCTCCTAACATTAATTAGCCTAGTTGTGCCTCTGGCGTCATTATTTTACACACCTAGAGTTAGGAGTGTGCACGGTTCGGTTCGGTTTTTGGGAAAAACTAAAACCGAAACCGAAATGTCGGTTTTTGGTTTTTTAAAACCGTTCGGTTTCGGTTTTTTTCAGTTTATGTTTTTTTGGTTTTTACTTCGGTTCGGTTCGATTATTTCGGTTTTTATAACAACATTATGTAAGATTCAAATAATAAAAAGTATAATTTAAAATATAAAAACCTTTTTTATATGTTTACATTTAAGTGATTATAGTTAACCTCTTTAATTAAAATTGCTTACATAAACCTAACATTCTAAACTATTTTATGTTCCTTTAAAGTTTTTATTAAGACATTTTCTTTTATAATAATGTGAAGATCATTTAATTTTTAGATTAAATTTTGTTATTTTTTGTAGGCAATAAATAAATCATCTCAATTATAAATAAACATGTAATGTTTTTATTATAAATACTTAACATTCAAGAATAAAATTAATAGTTTCTACTAGCATTGGGTTAAACACTTAAACAACTTAAACTTAAACATAAAAATATATGAATTGTAACTTATTGGTTTGGTTCAGTTAATTCGGTTTTAGAAAATGGTTATCCGAAAACCGAATCGAAATTTTCGGTTATTAAAAATTCAAAAACCGAACCGTCGGTTTTTGTTTCGGTTCGGTTTTGTCGGTTATGGGTTTATTTCGGTTTTCTGCTCACCCCTACCTAGAGTGGTCAAGGCAATCATACGCTTTATATGCATTAGCATAGGAAAATATCTTAAGACTATCAGGGGAAGGGGGACTCGTATTTCATATTTTCATAGCCCATCCTCCATTTCCCTCATTTGCCTCATCCTCACACCCATCCTACGTGACGGAGCATCCTTTGAGGACTACATTCCTCCCACACCGAGCAGCCTTAGAAATTCTCCAACATTTTCTATAGAAAATATTGCACTCTCTTTATAAACTTAATAAATTTTAATAAATCGTTAAATAAGGAAACATGAAACTTGTCAATAACTGATTAACAGTTAAGATAACATTTTACATCTTATGAACGGATACACTATACCGATAAATCTGAAAGGGATCGCCAATACATTGGCAACACAGAAGTTTCACTTTGCAAAAAAATAAATAAAATAATAATAATAACTATTACATTTTTGGATACTAATAAACGAGAAAGAAAAAAGTTGGATGAACTATGTTAAAGGAAAAGTGGATTACTGGATCCGTAACTCGAAAAAGTTATTAACATTTTAGGCCCATATTTGTACACGAACTCTGTTAGCCCGAAGAGGCTTGCTTGCGATTTACTAGTGAATGTCTTGTCAGGATATATATTTGGTTCTTGCGGGTCTGCTTACGCCGATCGGTTCTAGACCACTACCACAAAGAAATATTCACATGACACCCTTTAAAAGGCAACCCAAACCATCCATAAAAAGCCCGGCACGGCCATAAAACCCTGCAAACGAACCTACATCCCATGGTACCGAAAAATGAGTCCCCGTCTCCTTACCAAAAGGGCCGTTAGTTTTTTTATTCGTGACAAAACCCAGTGACGATATTACTGTAATGCCTGGATGTCGTCTGGTGGTTACTCCAACTGTTCCAAGTATCCCTATAATTTTTTCATCGGTGTCAAAGTTGATCTGAAATGACAAAGAAGAATAATTATTATGTCAAAAGACAACAATTGAATTAATTATGAGAATTACTCTACAAGTTTCCAAAATTTTCAAATTAAAAATGAAAACGTAACATTTTTGAATCTGGATAAGATTTGTCACCTCAGAAATTATGCCACCTCTCCAACCACTATCTCCACCATAGCGTTTAGAGGAATGCATTAAACCACTGAAATCTTGAGTAGTGAAAATGAGGGAATAAACCCAATCCTTGTAATCTATGGTTATCTTCCTAAGCTTTTGATTGTTGTGAAGTTGCAATGACCATGGATTTCCACCTGTGCTCGATCCCCATAACCCGATTCGCGTGATTCTTTGACAACCCTACCATCAAATTATATAAAGTATGAATATTGATTTGAATCTACTTAACGAAATTTATAAACTTACAATTTGAAATTCCAATGAGTTTTGTAGTTCTTCGACGATTAATCCCATTGTTGGCCGTTTTTTTCGATCGTTTTTCAAGCACTGATAAGCAATCCTTGAGAATGTTCGTAACGTATTTGATGTCATTTGTTTTTGTAGATTGGGGTTGATGATATCATCTAATTTTCCCTCTTTGTAGTGAACTTTTGCCAATTTAGAAAGAAAGCGACGCTCGTCGTTAAATGTTTTAATCACCGCTAGCCTTCCACACAAGACTTCAAATAACACCACGCCAAATGAGTACACGTCAGATTCTTTTGTAAGCACGTCGGTCGTTGCATATAAGGGATCAATATAACCTAGTGTGCCACAAGCATTCGTGACAAGAAAAGTAAACTCCTGATTCGTTGGGCCTATTTTAGATAATCCAAAATCGGATATCTTTGTTGATCAGTTCTGTTTAAACATAATGGAAAACATGAATCACATACATGTTACAGCAGACATGCCAGCAGAGAATCCAGTCAGAGATGCAGCCATTGAGTTCGACATACTTGTCAGGATGATCTGGTTCCTCCTTAGGGTGTAAAGTTATGATGGTGATGAAACCGATACTAGGGAAGAATCGGTTGGGAGAGAGAGCCGAAAATAGATGTTATGAGGGTTGTGTGTATTGTATAATTGTCTAACCCTTTAACTCTCTAATAAGCTCCTTATTTATACACCCAAGAGGAAACCTAATTAGTTAATAAGGGTAATATGGTCCATCAACAATTACCAACTAATTATTAATAGGTTATTAATATATTTTGATCTAATATAATATAAATGATTATAAAGGCTACAAGATTAAATATTACATTAATAATATATTTAATCTCACATTCTCTCACTTAGCCGAGTAATCATTTATCATGAGTATTAGGTAAACCTGGCCAGGAGTTAACACTCATTTTAGCCTTAAACCAAGAACTATAGCAGAGAAATACAGCCGTTGAATCATCATTCGACTCAGGACCCCCATTAGTCATACTATAGCCTCAATTTAAAACCTAACAGTTACGATCAAAATATGTATAAGCCCTTTAGCGTCTGATTTGTATTTATATTTGTCTATATGTCATTACACCGGCAGAACATATGTTAGAGACATACAAAATCAAACTGAGGAAATTTTATTAATTAAAACATAAGCTAGTACAATATGCCATTAAACAAGGTCTTTAGTAAGTCCCATATTTGATACATGTTCTTCGAAAACTTTAGGTGGGAGACCTTTAGTCATCGGATCCGCAAGCATATCTTTAGTACTAATATACTCAATACAAAGATTATTTTCCTCAACTCGTTCACGTACGAACAAATATTTTGTATCGAGATATAAACCAGCTCCAGTCGAACTGTTACTGTTCGAGAAACTAACGGCAGCTGAGTTATCACAGTAAAGCTTCAGTGATCTAGAAATGGAATTAACGATTTTGAGTCCAGTGATCAGATTTCTAAGCAACATTCCATGACAGGTTGCGTTGTAAACAACAATGTACTCTGCCATCATTGTGGAAGTTGTAGTTAACTGTTGTTTATGACTCTTCCATGAGATAGGTCCGCCTGCTAACATAAAGATGTAGCCCGAAGTGGATTTCTTGTCATCTTTGCATTTGGCAAAGTCAGAATCAGAATAACCTACCACTTCTAAGTGATCACTTCTTCTATAAGTCAGTTTATAGTCTTTCGTCCCTTGCAGATATCTAAGGACCTTCTTAGCTGCTTTCCAGTGATCTAGGCCAGGATTAGTCTGATAACGACCTAGCATTCCAGCAATATAAGCGATATCTGGGCGAGTACAGACTTGAGCATACATCAGGTTCCCGACTACTGACGCGTAAGGTATCTGGCTCATTTGCTCCTTTTCAACCTCTGTTGTCGGACACTGGAATGAACCGAAAACATCTCCCTTAACTACTGGAGCGACTGAGGGTTTGCACTGTTGCATGTTGTAACGTGTAAGGACACGATCTATGTAAGTCTTTTGAGACAATCCTAAGATCCCTTTGTGTCTATCTCGGTGAATTTCGATGCCAATGACGTAAGAAGCATCTCCGAGATCCTTCAGGTCGAAGTTATGCTAGAGTAACCGCTTCGACTCATGCAACATGTCTAAACTATTACTTGCCAATAGAATATCATCTACATAAGGACAAGTATAGTAAAGTTACTCCCACTCATCTTGAGGTAGGTGCATTGATCCACTTGATTCTTCATAAAACCTTGCCTCTTCATGACTTCATCAAACTTGAGGTACCATTGACGTGATGCTTGTTTTAACCCATAAATGGATTTCTTCAACTTACAGACTAGATGCTCCTGACGTTCAGGTTTAAAACCTTCAGGTTGTTTCATGTAAACATCTTCGTCTAAGTCTCCGTTAAGGAAAGCAGTTTTGACGTCCATCTGATGCAGCTCTAAATCAAAATGAGCTACTAGGGCCATAACGATCCTTAATGAATCTTTACGAGAGACAGGTGAAAACGTCTCTTGATAATCAATTCCCTCTTTTTGAGTGTAGCCCTTTGCAACCAATCTCGCTTTGTAGCGTTCAACGTTCCCATTCGGATCCAGTTTTGTTTTGAACACCCATTTACAACCTACAGGTTTGGCACCATTGGGTAATTCGACTAAATCCCAAACGTCATTTTTCTTCATGGAGTCAAGCTCACCAATCATTGCTTTGTTCCATTCAGAAGACTGATCACTGCTAATGGCTACATTATAAGAGATAGGATCATTGAGCTTTCCATCATCCATTTCAGTCAGGCAGGTGACATAATCATCCCAATTAGTAGGCCTTCTTTTCCTAGATGACCTCCTGAGTTGATTATCGGGTTCAGCGTTGTCTTGGTTTTGAGCGTTTGATGTGCCTTCGTTATGAGGTATAATGGGTTCTGATTGTGGAGATGGAATTTGTGTAGTGGCTTCAGGTGTAGTTGCATGGGGTACAAGAGGAGTAAACAGAGTAATGGTAAGCGACGAGTCTCTCCCCCCGCGTCTTGTACTTCTTGCAATTCTTCGTAAGGGTTGGTACTGCTCCCACTGACCTTGAAATCCTCCAAGAACGCAGCACGCTTGGTTTCAACAATACGGGTGACATGGGAAGGACAATAGAAACGATAACCCTTCGAATGATTAGGATACCCGATAAAGAAGCAGGTAACTGTTTTAGGGTCAAGTTTCTTTAGGAAAGGATTATAGAGTTTTGCTTCAGCAATGCAGCCCCATACTTTCATATATTTAAGACTCGGTTTCCTTCCTGTCCAAAGTTCATAAGGAGTTTTAGGGACAGACTTAGAAGGAACTCTATTAAGTATATGAACAACTGCTTTTAACACTTCAGTCCAGAGGAATAATGGTAAATTAGTGTTGGCTAACA
>JARYGA010003028.1:0-26822 GCA_030545235.1 Helianthus tuberosus
GACCATGATGGTATAGTAAACATGTTTTAAAAAATGATACACGTGCCGAAACCAAATTCTTCGGACATAAGGTGACAATTACACGAAGACACGAAACTAGTATGTGGATTGTGTACCTGGCCAGTACACGTGAAGCATATGACGTTCGTGGGACCGTGATAATTGATACAGGTATGTCCGTTAGGATTAAGTAGTAGGTGGACGTGAGGGTGAAGAGAAATGTAAGACTCTCAAGAATGAGAGTATGAAATGCTATGCTAGAATCCGCGAGACGGATTCGAAGTATGATATGCTATGCTAAGATCCGCGAGACGGATTCGAAGTATGATATGCTATGCTAAGATCCGCGAGACGGATTCGAAGTATGATATGCTATGCTAAGATCCGTGAGACGGATTCGAAGTATGATATGCTATGCTAAGATCCGCGAGACGGATTCGAAGTATGATATGCTATGCTAGAATCCGCGGGACGGATTCGAAATATGATACGCTATGCTAGAATCCGCGAGACGGATTCGAAACATGATAAGCTATGCTAGAATCCGCGAGACGGATTCGAAACATGAAATGCTATGCTAGAATCCGCGAAACGGATTCGAATTATGATATGCTATGCTAGGATGTTTGAAACCGTTAGATGGATTCAAAACATAGACGATACAAAAGACTACAAAATGTAGAATGATGTTAGCTACGGAGATAAGCAAGTAGGTATGACGATGACATAGTAGTTTTGTTGTGATAACAAAACAAGGGTTAAATGTTATGCAATGTGTCTGTAGAACGGAATCATAGAGGATGAGATAAAAAGTATTAAATCTATTATAAACGGATCATATGAGTATAAGCATTATTGTAAGTTTGAATGAGTATGTATATTAACCTGTTATTAACGGGTCAAAGGAAATGAGAATGTTATACGAAAGTATGCCATGGAAAGTATAGACTTGTTAAGAAGAGGAAGCCAATTGATTGAACAATTATGAAATGTGATAGGATGATTACTTATGATTATGATGTGACCGTGATGTCAAACATGAATGTGTGTGTGTAAGAGGAAATGAGAAAGGTTTCGGGGACGAAACCTTCTTTAAGGGGGTAGACTTGTAACACCCCAAAACCCGAATGTCTATATTCGTTACATGTTTTAATATGGTACATTGAGAAATAAATAACTAGGTTAATTATCCTAGTTAAAAGTATAGTAGAAACAAGTAAAGAATGAAAGTGTGCCAATTATGTTAAATGGTAAACATGAGGGGCTAGATGGTATAGGATGAAAGATGAGTTATTAAAAGAAAATAATACACACACAAACACACCTTCGTGTGTGTGCAAGATCGACCAGGAGACTCCCATGGAGTCTCAAACCCTAAACATGAAAGATCATCCAATTGGAAGGCTAAATGATGCTTAAATTCATAACCAAACACGGATTAACGA
Organism: Helianthus tuberosus; assembly: GCA_030545235.1. NCBI lineage: Eukaryota > Viridiplantae > Streptophyta > Magnoliopsida > Asterales > Asteraceae > Helianthus > Helianthus tuberosus. The sequence continues at coordinate 1,446 of JARYGA010003028.1, forward strand.
TCACCTTCACAAGGGGATCGTAAGGTATGTCTTAGATTCTAGATTGGTGATGATGCATGAAATGGGTTATGTTGTAAATCACGAATTTGTATGAAATTGAGCATGAGTATGTGTTAGATTCATCATTTGGAACATGGATTATGCATGAATTGGGGTAATTTGATGTTTAAGGGTGAAACCCATTTGTTATGGTGAAGAAGATGACATGAGTAAATCATCTATGTTTAAGTTCTTGCTTAATATTGATGTATTTTGAGTTGTATGATGTATTCTTGTTAGAAGGATTGAAAGAAATGTGATACTAGTATGTTTGATGTTATGCATGTATGAATCTTGTTGATTAGGAGGAAGAAATGGATGAATTTTGTATGAGATTAGAATGATATGCATGAACTAGTTGTACACTATGCTTACAAGGTAGTACATATATCAAAAGTATGATGAATTATGAATAATTTTAGATTAAATCACTTGTAGGTGATTAACAAGTAGTTATGAAGTGGGTTTTAGATGATGTAATGTAATATGATGATTCACTTATGTTAATAATGCTTGGAATCATACATGTGTGTGAATGTTTAAAGAAATGGGATAAGAAATGATGAAGTGTTGTAGATGAAGTAAATGAAATGTGATGATAACATGTTTGATGTTTAATTCAAATACCCATGTTGGATTGTAGAAGCATTTGATGAACTATGTATGAATTTAGGAGATTTTGTATGAATAAGTTGTACGTTGTGCTTAAAAGGTAGTACGTACATCAAGTGTATGATAAAATGTATATAATGTCGTCCGTATAGTCGATTATGATGTTACGGGAATATGTTGATAAGTCGATAGATATGTATGGCTAATAGTTGACTTTTGAAAGTCAACTAAGTATAAGCAACATGAGTTGACTCGTTGTCATAAATATAGGTTGATGAGAAGTCGTATGGTACATGTAATAGCAATCCGTGTTAAATGTAATGACATGATGAGTTACATGAGTTAAACGTATGCGAACATGATTATATGAGTTATGTTTGTTAGAAATGATTGATGAAAGTTAAGTGTGAAATATGGGATTGATACGATTGTTATCATGTACAAATGAGTATGCTAATGATAGCGTGATTTCTATGACATGAAAGTATAGGAATCATGTGGAGACGGACTCAAGCGCGAAAGGCTAACGGGTCAAGAAGAGGCGTGGAAACGGATGTGGACACGGATTCATGAGGTAAGTGATTCCGTAATCACTTCTTAGTTGTTTATGTAAAGTTATATGTATTTTAACTAAATGTGTTAATTGAGGTCAAATAGGAATGAGTTGAATGAAATCGATGAAGTATTAAACGGATCTTAGCTTTGATCCGAGTAAGGTATATGCGTTAGAATTGAAGTTAAGTGGTAGGATTGGTTAAATATGCAATGAGGTCCTTGGTTGTAAAGGATTGAGCAATGTTGACAAAAACGCCCTTGATAGGTATATCGGGCGAACGACCTTAAATGCCCATTTGGAAATAAGCTAATCAATTAGAATAATGTTATAGTCATGTGTGGAAGCGAAGAGTATGGTTTTGTATGTCATAGACCATTTAATGCGCAAATACCCATAACGGGTCAAATAATTAGAGAATGGCAATAAGCCGAATGCATGCAAGTTAAGAATTTCCTTAATCCGTATGTGGGATTTTAAGTTTATATGATAGAATGTGAATTTACAAGCATGTAGGAAGAAACGGGAGGTTAAACGGGTAAACGGTTCGAAAGTTACGCGCGTTTTAGTGCGTTCGGACGTCGAAACGGAGCTGCAGAAAAATGCACTTTAGAGAGCCCGTCGCCGACGGGCAAGGAGGCCGTCGCCGACGGGCAAGGGAAAACCACTTTTTTTGCTGACGGGTTAACACACTGCCGACGGGTTAAATGGCCCGACGGGCATATCTACAACCCGTCGCCGACGGCTTGGAGCCCGTCGGCGACGGGCACTTGTTTGTAAGCTTTTATTTTTCGCGTCTGGTGTCTCCGGTTGACCCGTAACGTGTTCTGGTGCTCCGGTTTTCGACCCGGTAGCATGTAAAGCTCCCGAAAGGCTCCTTAACTTTGTCAAACCTGCATAAACGCAATACCTAATTAAAAGTAGGTCGTTCAAGATCTAAGGCTCATATGAAATCATAAAGTTATATAATTACGAGCACCGGTTTTTAACCACGCATCAATCCTTAGATATTTATGGGCTGTAAATCAAAGTTTAAGTCCCATGTAAATATCGTATGAGTATGTGAGAGGTATGCAAGATGTGTTACGTGTATGTAGATGCGTATTTATGTATATATGAAAATACGTATAATGGCATGTATGTACGTAAAGATGTAGGAAAGGTATGCACCTATGCAAATGTGTATGTATGTACGTATGTATGTAAGTATGTATGCAGGATTGTATAAAGCATGTATGAGTGTATGCACGCACGTAAGTTGTAGGAAAGATATGTACGTATTTATATGAAGATATATATGAATGTATGCATGTATGTAGAGATGTATGAATGTAGATACTTACGAAGCGTACTTATGTATATATGAAGATGCGTATGATAGTATGTATATATGTGAAGGCATAGGGATGTATGTACGTATGCAGGTGTGTATTTATGTACATATGAAGACACGTATGAGTGTATGCATGCATGTGTTGAGGTATGGATGTATGCACGAGTATATACAAGTATGATTCTGGATACGTTAAGTGTTAATGGTACTAATCGTGTGCTTGTAAAACGAAGTGTTACGCAGGTATATTATTGAAGGCTCACAAGAGAATGAATACGCGAATGATATGCTTAAAAATGAGAGAGAAGCTGAATGGAAAGCGTACATGTATTGTATTCTGGTTTAAGTCTTGTATACTAATGTGTTGAATGTATGTGGTAATGCAGGTTGTACGGATAATGAGCGTTTATCACGAAGATTAAGGATCGAAGACCGAGTCACTAGAGAGATTGTACGGGGACGTTGAATGTAAAATGTAGAAAACATAAGCTATGTCTTTAATTAGTAAATAAGAGGATGACAGATTTATAATAAGAGTTATGATAAAGTTAAAGTTTAAATAAGTTGAGGTATTTATAAAGAAAAAAATTTTATGGCACGAATTTCCGCTGCGACTTTTGTCAAATATGTGTTAGGGTGTAACATTTCAAGATGTTTTGAAGATTCAAGGGTGATTTCAACGTGATTCCAAGAAGGTGCAAGCTCCATATCATCGAACTTTGTCAAAAAAAAAAATAACCCACCAAAATCTTGAAGGTATAAATCTATTTTTAAAATCATGTTCTTGATCTTTGGTGAAGATGATGATAGTGGAAGGTTTCTCTTGATCTTGTAATTATTCACAAACTTGAAACTAATAACAAATGAGTTTTCAAACAAAATAAAATGGAAGTAAACATGTATGTATGTATGGCCGTAGGTATGTGTGTGTATATGTTGGAGTTGTGTTTTGATTTTTTTTAAGATGATGATTCTTGTATGATGTGATTTATGGAAAGTTATGCATTTTAATCAAAAGGATTTTTATGAAAGATGTCATATAAAAATCTTATGATTTGAAGTGAATATAAGAAAAGTGAAATCTTGGAAGTTTATGTGTGTGTATATGTGCAGTATGTATATGTATATATATATATATATATATATATATATATATATATATATATATATAGTGGAAGGTTCAAATGAGAAGAATTTTTTTGTAAGAAGAAAAAAGAAGAAGTTTCAACCAATAAGAATGCTTCATTTTACTTCATTTAATATTGGCATTTAATTTTAATATAAGGGTATATTGGTAAACTTACATAAATTATTAATTTGTATTCTTCCCCTTTAATAACTAACTAAATTAGATTTGTAACTCCTTTTCAAAATATATACTTTTTCCAAATTAGAAAAACAATTTAATTTAAAGTGTTGAATAAATTACTAATTGTGTAGGATAAATTACGAGTTGTGTAGGATATATTTCGAGGTGTGTAGGATAAATTTTGGCTGTGTAGGATAAAATTTTATAATGTGTAGGGTATATGTAGAAAAATTTTGATATGTGTAGGTTTTGTAGATTATATGTAAAATAATTAATATTTAGTTGACTAATTAATTAAAGAGAGAAAAATTAATGATACGAGTTATAAATGAAATAGTATTTTACTAATATGTCCTTTCTTCTTTTTTTTCTCACATTAAAGTTCTTCTCAAATGAACCTTCCCCTATATATATATATAGGGAGAGAATCATGAGAAAACTAGATATAAATGAGAAAACTAGAAAACTAACTAAAAACCACTAAAAAGGAGGGGGATACTTTTAATGAAGGATGGGGGGACTTTTAATGAAGGGGGGTAAAATTGGAAAAAAATATATAACTTTTCAAACATTTCTCATTTCTCCATACGTTATCATTTTAAAACAAAAATGGCACCATAAGATCACAAATTTTTGTATCTTTCATTCAAGTATATTCGAGCATATTTTTTATGACATAAAAAAAGATTTATGGTGTCGTCTTGTTTTCAATACTATTATTATAGTAGTGCACATGTGCAGTATAACATGTACTACAATTGCATTACATGCTTAAAATTAGTTTTTTGAGTCTAGTTTAGCTTTTAGGATTAGTTTTTTTGGAGGTTTAGGATTAGGTTTTTGGGTGTGGGGGGAGGGGGTTTAGGTTTTTGGGGGGGTGGGGGGGTTTAGGTTTTTTTGGAGGGTTTATGTTTAGAGTTTAGTTTTAGGCTTTCGGGAGGGTGGGGGGTTTAGGTTTTTGGGGGGTGTCGGTGGGGGGTGGGTTAAGTGGTTTAAGCTTTATGTATTAGTACACATGTGCAATACAACCAAAAAAAAACAAGTTTTTTTTTTTTTTTGAAATTTTTTTTCCATATATAAAAAGTAGCGATTTTTCTATAAAAATTTGTAAAAAAAAAATTGGTATGTTTTTTGGTTAGTTTTTTGGTTTTCTCATTTAAACTAGTTTTCTCATGATCCATCCCTTATATATATATATATATATATATATATATATGATCATGCGGGTTATTTTGTTAGTTAGTTAATAAATGAAAGAATGTTGTTGCATTTAAGTTAAGATGATTAGATGATGAAGTCTTGGATTTCATGGATTAAATTAGTGTTGGGAGTATTTAAAGTTCATATATGATGGCATGATAAACATGTATTAGATGTTTGTACATAAGCATGCATTATGATTTAATGATTATAAGATGATTGAAAATGTTATGGTATGATAAAAATGTATAAAAATCAGAATATAAGCTTGCAAAGATGATGTTATATGATGTGTTTTGATAATATAAAAGTTATGACATTGGGTTATTAGCTTTGCATATTAAACATATAGCTTAAAAAGTAGTAAAATGGGTGAAATTGCATGATTTATGTATCTTACATGAGACCTGCAGTATCATGAGTATAACCACCATTTAATCAGTAAATAACATGTGTTGTGTTAAAATATTAAATCATGATGATTTGGGATGGTTACGATAAAGTTTGGTACAAGACTATGCGCTTAAAACGGTAAAAATCGGCTTTTAAAGTGATTTTTGCAAACCTATTTTAAATCAAATTATAAACTGATATTTTTATAATAAATATAAGTATTTTAACATATATTAAGTATCTTTGGTGTTTGGTTAGTCATACGTGACTTCTGACGCCCGAAAACGTTACCGAAAACGTTAAAATACGCATATTTCGACGTACGCGCAAATGGATTATTCACGGGTGAACTTTATATTTGAAAAAGTGATATGTGAATGTGAGTATGAATAATGTGATATGTTAAGTGAATACATGATGATATGGATTAATATTATGTTTATGCGTTTGTGCGATGAAAACGGTAAACTAGGTCAAAAGTCACGTTATGTGTGTAAATTGTGTTGAGCATGAAGATAATGTCTAGGTTAATTTAATGAGTTATTTGGTGTTTAAGCGTTTGAGAATGTTAAAATGTGTGAAATGATGTAATACAAGAATTACGATATATGTCGAATATGTCCATACTTAGGTAAATATATTACGAAGCGCCAGTCGTGGATATATCGTACATAAGTGGAAGTAAAAACGGGTATAAAACAAGTAAAAGGTCACCAATAAAATCTTTTAAATCGCGAAAATCTTAATATATATATATATACGTATGAACATGTATATATATAAATATGCCAACATAACCAAAACAACGACTTTTGAGAAAATTCTCAAAGTTATGTGAAAAATTCTAAGTATTGGAGAAACTTAGTTGTTTGTAGAATAATTGGTTATTAAGTCATTCATATTTAAATTAGGATATATAGATTCAATTTGAGGTATTGCGATAAAATAAACGCACCCAAAGGCGGGTGTCACGAAAACTCCTCTTTTATTGTTTTATATACTGTTTTGGGGGAAGAACACGTCTTTAAAAGGATAAATATATGTTTTCGTATAAAGCATGTCTTTGAATAAATTATAAATATATTTTCATGGAAAATATGACTTGGAAATATGAATGACATGTGAGTGACACGAGAACCTCTCTTTTACTGTTTTATATACTGTTTTGGGGGAAGAACACATCGTTAAAAGAGATAAATAAACGTTTTTGTATAAAATATGCCTTTGAATTATCTAAAAGTATATTTTTGTGGAAAATATGATTTTTGAATGATATGATATGTTTTATGAAAAAACATGAATTTGGAAATGTGTATGATTTAAACTGTTTTCGAGGAAAACGGGATATGATTGATATAAATATGTTTCGGGAAGAAACGGGGAAATATTACGATGTTTTGGGTAAAACAATCATGAGAAATTAATGATATTTTGAATTTCGGTTGGGTCAAATTTACCGGGTCACTAGAATGTAAGTAGCAAGTCTAGTTGACGCAGCATGGGGGACAGTGGAAATTTGTGCAACATCAGATATTAAATTGTTATTTAGTAGGTTATATATATTGATGCATTTGAGGAGGGCACACAGATGCATCCATGCCGTTTTTAATCATTAAGTATAGAACACGTAGAATTGTTGATAGATCTATCGGGTTGATAACCCCGTCGTGACCGGTAGCTCCGTGTCCATATAGCGGTGAATTTTATTCTATAATTGTCTAGTATTGATTAGAGCCTCAATCATAGTATATAGCTCGTAATGTCTTGCAAACTTACGAAACTGAAAGATTGAAAAATAATTAATATTGAAATCATGGGTATAAAATTTCATAGGATATTTTTCAAATAAACAATTCCGGATGAATCACCCTCGGATTTTTACAAAGGAAATAAAATTAATTTTCTTAAACATATATAGATGTTTTATCAATAAAAATCTATAATAAGAAAGTTTTTCCTTAAACAAATTGCTACGAATTTGAATATTTGAACTCATCCTCCATTGTGTTAACACTTGATTTTTACGTGTTCTTCAGGTAGATGAGTTAGGCTTCGGGGATTTTGGCTTGTGTTGTCATGTGGTTGTGTGATGCGATTGTAATTAAATAATGTTTTGACACTTTTAAACTAATTTTGGGACCGTGTATAATAAGACCCCTAAGAGTCAAACAACTATAATGTGGTTATGATGAACATGAAAACTTAAAACTTATGTTTTAAATTAAATCAAATGTCCAACATAAATATTGCATCGACCACTAAGACATTTATGGGTACCAACCTCCATCACCGCCACGTTTGTATTTCCGCTGTGACGTTTTTGGGGTGTTACATATACATGCTCTAACATTTTTCCAAAAACCAAAAAAAGTTTTCTATATAGAGTTTGCAGGGTTTTCTCAACTAAGTTGGTTTGCTTTTTATAATTAACACACACACACATATATATATAATGCATAACACAAGGGCATTATAAGATACTCAAAAGTTAAGTACTTTTTTTTGCTTTAATGCATAAGGTAGAACTTAAAATGAGGGAAAATTAGTTTTCTAAACACTAATTACACTTTGATCCCCTCATCTTAGTTACACTTTAATTCTCTTTATCTTTAGAAAAATTGTAGATATTAGTTAGTAGTTACACTTAAACGGTCATAATTGTTTTGTATGTTATTTTTTTTAAATTTCACCATATAAACAAGTATTTTGTTCTCTTTAATTTAAGCATAGTATTGCTATAGTTTTTTGAATTAAGAACTTTGATTTGTTACGTGATTAACAGTGTTTAAGAGTGAACAATAACTGAATCGTTAACAAAAAAGACAAAACCGAAGTGAAATCAAACAAAACTGAATTAACTAAAAACCGATTAATCGAAACTCGAATTAACCAAAACCGGTTATCTGGTTTTTGTACCTCGTTTAACTAAAATTAACCAAATAGAACCATTCAGATTTTCATATATTTCTACCTTTATACCTTCAATTCATGTATTTCATATTTTATCCCCCCATTTATTTATTTGTACTTCCATTTCACGTATTTATACTTCTAAGTGATTTTTAAATTTTGTCCTTTATCTTTATAGTGAATTTCAGGAGGTGTCCTTTATCCTTCAAATTGACGAGTTTTATCCTTTATGTTTTAAAATCCATCACGTTATGTCCTTTTGCCCTAACACAGTTTGTTTTTTCAGTTAAGTGTGACCATGTGCAAGTCACATGAGGGTAGATATGTCATTTGTTATACCCCTTATCTTTTTCCCTAGTATAAACTAACCCAAACCCTACTTTATCAAATTTCCCCTAAATTGTCAACCACCTCCTTCCACCATCACAACTACAGCCTCCTTCTGCCACCACCACCACCACCACCACTCCTCTCTCTCTCTCTCTCTTTCTCTCTCTCTCTATCTCTCTCTCTCTCCCCCTCTGCACTACACCGCCCCAACAACCACCATCACATCCCTCACCAACCACCACCGCCACAACCCTCACTAGCTACCACCACAGCCTCCCAGCCCACAAGCGCCACCACCACAACCCCCTCGCGCCACCACCACGAAGGTTTTGAATCACCGAATTTTTCGAGCCACGTACACAACAATGACACAGCCCAAAAAAACCAACACCATAGCAGCTCCAAGAACAGCATCTACCACAACACTAAACTTTTTCGACTTTTTTCCCTGACGAAACCGATTCTCAACCGCGTTAACTCTGTCCAAGCTTCGAGATCCATTGCTAATCTTCACGATTTGGGTTTTGTGGAATTTGTTGATTTGTAAGTGGGTTTTGTTGAATTTGTTATTTTTTAAAATGGGTTTTGTTGAATTTCTTGTTTTTGAAAATGGGTTTAAATCAAATCGATGATTATCAAATTTGGGTGTAAATCAAATCGATGATAATTTTCCTTCACGGTTGGAAGAAGGGACAATTAAGGAGGTGAATAGTTTATGAAGAATCCCCAATACTTGCATCTACTAATCTGGGACTGGACAACCAGGGGATGAGACTTGATGGAGAGTCTGTTTGCGTCAGGAGTTTAGCGTTTTCTGAGTGAGAAAATTTGTGCACAGTTTGATTTGATGATGGTTGCAGCCACAAATGAAAGGAAGAAAGTGGCAGGGAGTGGGGTAACAGGGGAGATGAAGTTTATATATGGTAATTTATTTTTTTGTTCTTTTAAAAAATAAGGTAAAAAGACAAATATACCCTCATGTGCCTTGCATATGATCTGACTTAAAAGAAAAAATAACCGGGTTAGGGCTAAATGACATAATGTGTAATATTTTAAAACATAAAGGATAAAACTCGTCAATTTGAAAGATAAAGGAAACCGCCTGAAATTCACTATAAAGATAAGAGTAAACTGCCATTTTGGTCCCTGAGGTTTGGCCAGTTTTGCCACTTTAGTCCAAATTTCAAACCTTTTGCCATTTTAGTCCCCGTGGTTTCGATTTTTTTACCATTTTGGTCCAAATTTCAAATTTGGCCAGATTTCCAAACTTAAAACCTTCTATTTTGTCTTTATCCTCAATGTCATTTTGGTCGTTTTAGAATTATTATAACTAATATATATATATATATATATATATATATATATAATACCCTAAAATACACACACATACAGACACCACACCACACCACCCTATTCTCACTCTGCTCTCTCTCTCTCTCTCTCTGAATTACCACCCCACTACCGCATCATCCCCACCACCACCACCCCACTGCCACCAACACCACCATCCCACTGAAACCCCAACACCACCATCCAACTACCGCCACCTCTGGACAACCACCAACACCATGATCCTCTCAAAACCCCAACAACCACCATCCAACTGTGGTGGGTGGTGTCGGTTGGGAGATCGAAGAAGAGAGAGACGAGTAGAGAGAAAGAGATTGACGAAGAGAGAGAGAGAGTATGAGGAGAGAAAGAGTGGTGGGAGAAGGGGGAGCCGACCCCTCTCCGCCGCGGCGGCGACTATAGACGGCCGAGCCGTCTTTCCTGCAACCCAGAAAGAATCTAGCAGCAGCGGTGGTCATGTGGCAGCGGAACGGTAGTGTAGGTGCTGAGGTGCTGAGGTGCTGAGGAATTAGGGTTTTGATTAGGGTTTTATGGTGAAATTGGGTCAAGGGTGGATGTTGGGGGTGGTTTTTGAAGAGAATGGGATTAAGATTGGTGGTGGGGATGGTTTTGTTGGTGATAGTACGGGGTTATTCTTTTCAGAGACGATGATGATGATGGGTGGGTGTTGATGATGGCGCTGGTGAGAAGGGGGAGGAGGTGGCGGTGGTGAGAAGAGGGAGGATGTGGCGGTGGCAGTGGTGAGAAGAGAGAGGAGGTGGCGGTGGTGGTGGTCTTCTGCTTTTGGGGAAGATGAAGACATGGGGTGCTTTTATTTGTATTGTTTTAATTAAAAATGTGTTATAATAATTCCAAAATGACTAAAATGCCCTTGAGGATAAAGACAAAATAGAAGGTTTTAAGTTGGGGAATCTGGCCAAATTTGAAATTTGGACCAAAATGGCAAAAAAAAAACGAAACCACAGGGACCAAAATGGCAAAAGGTTTGAAATTTGGACTAAAGTGGCAAAACTGGCCAAACCTCAGGGACCAAAATGGCAGTTTACTCTAAAGATAAAGGACAAGATTTGAAATTCACTCTATACTACCATATCATGTACTTATACCTCAATTTCATGTTTTTTTAAGAAAAAGTTTTAGCTCAAGTTTGTTTTTGGCTATTAATCGCAACTAAATGAATCAAACCAAGAAACGTCAATCTAACCGAATAAACCGAACTGGTTAACCGAAAATTGATTGGTTATTCATATAGACTAACTGATGACTTCAGTTTTGAAGGATAATAACTGAACCAACCAAACATTGCACACTCTGATAGTGTCTGCGTTTCCCAACGCATCGCGCGATCACCCTTCCGGTAAATGTGTGTGTGTCTATATGGGGTAGGGATCCTAAGAGAAAAATATGTTAATTGAGAACTGTGAGAACCATTCTGAACTACACATTTTCTTTAAGCAAAAAAAAAAATTATCGCACAATTTTAAGATGGTTTTTTTATATATACATATGTGTATATTATAAAACATATATGTACAATACTTATTTTTCAACTTTAAACATATATGTACACTAGAAAAAAAATATGTTTAAAATCACAATTTTCCTTTACATACATATATGTATAATCATTGTACATTATCAAATATAGATGTACAATACTGTTTTTAAATATTAAACACGAATATACATATATGTATTAAAGATTTACAAGATTTATATATTTTGTTTTGATTCTTCCACTATACATACACTACACTCAAACAATGTATATATGATGAAAATCATGCTTTTATACATATAACTTTTTTAGAAAATAGTAAAGTATATACATAAACTTAGTTGAATTTTTCAATTAGAAACTTACTACCTGTTTAAATATTAAATTAGTATTATATTAGGCATGGGGTATATTTTAGCCCTCCTCAACTTTAGCTAGCTGCGACATTATTCACTTTTTGTGATTTCACTCTATCATAACCCAAAGAAATAGTTTAATTTTGTTAACTTTAAACTAACCCTATTTTTTAGTGGTTTTTGTTTAAAAAAAAAAAGAAAAAACGTTAATTCAATCTCCTAACGTCTTGTTAACATGTTAACAAGTAAGCTTACACCCCTTAATATAAGGAGGGAGTGGTGTGCAACGTCTAGTTAACATGTCATGTGACCTCTAATGGCCCAGTTGTTAGGGTACACCCCAAGGTATTAGTTTTTTTTATACTTTTATCATTACATGTTCTCTCTACTCTACTTACAATCAAGGTTGGAGAACTCGCTAGTCGCTAGCGGGTCGGTGTGGTAGGGACTAGCGACTACTCGGAATTAATCGGATCGGACTTTTTATGTATAATTTTAAGTTTTTATACATATATACATATATTTTTATACGTAATTTTTTTAAGTGGACAAGTTTTGACCGGAATCTGGGAGGTTTTGGCCGGAATATGTGTTTTTTCCGATTTTTTATGATTTTTTCCGATTTTTTCTGATTTTTTTTGTTTTTTTTCCCGATTTTTCCCGACCGACTAGTCGCGATTAGGGCCGACTAGCGATTTTTTTACTGATTAGCTGAAAATTACTCAGTTGATGGGCGACTAGCGACTAGTCAGCGATTAATCGCCGGCTAGTCGCGATTTTTGCAACCATGCTTACAACCACTAATATTTAAAAATTATAGAGGGTGAACAATGACTTAACAAATTTACTGATAAACAATAAAATTTTCTCTTTCCTTCACTCACAACCACTTTATATAATGTAAAGAACCCACTCGCGTAAGTACGAAAAAGCTACTGTGAATCCTCTTTAAGTGTAAGGGTTTAAGTCTCATAATAGAAAAAAGATTTTAATTAAGAAATAGTTCTAAAAATAAATAGATAGCTGATTTAAATTTAAAAAAATAAGTATTTTAAATAAAAAATATTAAATATTTAAAGATTTTAGTTGAAATTTGAAGATGCAAGATAACTACAAAATAATTGTGTAAATTTATGTTGGGATTAAAGAAACACATAACATCTCTAAAATGAAATTCAGACCCCCACGTCTATTAAATATTGAGAAATTAAACATTTTCAAACAATAATTCTATCGAGTCATCGTTATATAAGATAGTGATAAAACATATACTCCATAAAAATTTCTTAGCATTAGAAGTTGTACGTGATCTTTGTTCTTCAAATACATTTTTAATCACTTCCATATATTCCAGAAAGTCCGATATTTGTATCTAAAGGGGTATGGTCCAAAAAACCATGCGCAAAGCGCAGATGACCATACCATAATTACATTCCAAATTCATCTTGGGGAGACCTTGCGCCGGAGGGTGGTCGCGGAGAGAACCCCCATTCTCCTTGTAGCGAGTCTAACAGCTTTCTGTTTTGCAGTGTTCTCTAGTGAAGTAGCTCCCATCAGTTATCGGCGAGAGGATTAACCCTTTTATGCAGAAACCCTTCCCCCAGGTGCAGTAGAGGCAACAGGTCCGCGTTTCTTCATTTTGGATTCAGGGCCTACGCTTAAATTAATCAACTCACCTATCAAAAAGAAGATATATTGCAATATTACCCAACGCGCAGCATCAGCAAAGAGTAATATTGCAATATTACCTAAAAAATGTGAAGGAGAAACTTACCAACATCAGCAGAAGGTTGCGCATTCAGGTCGGCATCCTTGGGAAGCGCAAAATTCTTCACAATCTGGCGATACCAGGTTTCCTCACCAGCACCTAGCTGGACTGTTTTCATTTTCCCTTTTTCTCTCTTATACGCCACTATGTATAAGGCGACATCTGCAGAAGGAAAATCGATAACAAACGGTTTCACAAAATTACAAGGAAAGGATTTCATTACTTACTAGTTTTGTCTTCCACATACACCGGCTTATCATGGCGATTTGATTTCCAGTGCAGACTCATCTTAGCAGCAACCAATTCCCTCTCAGGCAGCTGGATAGACGGAATCTCCTTGATGTCTTGATACCAGATTTCAGTCACAGGAGCATCCAAGTTTTCTGTTTGAATATCTTCTGCACCTCGAAAGGTCATCTTCACCGGTATTACTCCTGACTTGATAAAAACGAACTTGGGTTTCCATTCGTGAAACGATTTCGGAGTACGAGCAAAATTTTCTTGGCTGAGGAACGTTGCATAAATGAGTAAAAACCTTGAGAGCAATGTAGCTGATAAAAAACTCGAAATCGATCGAACAAGGGCTCAATACCCATCGATTGGCAAAGATACTCAAAGTGTCGGATTAGAACCGTTCCCATAGGATGTAACTGAGAAATATGAAATTTATAATATCCAAGAACTTCAAGAACAAATTTTGTCGTCGGCAACCGGAAGTTCCCATCGGCAGAGTAATCCCAAAATAGGGTAATATAACCAGCTGGAGCCTGTGCCGATGTTTGCCCTTCTTGGGGATAAATCGCAACCCAACTATCTGGGAACTTGAAACTTTTAACTAAATCGTTAAAGGTATCCTCCGACCACTTTAGCAGCGGTAAAGTGGAAGACATCTCCTCTATGTTTTCTGGGTTTTCACTACTAGACATGGGGATTATGAAGAACAATTACACACCTTTTTAAAAGGAAAAAGAAATGAGGAAGACGAAAGGTTGTGCAGACAAGTGATTAAAGAAGAAGTCTCACAAGGGTATATATACTCATCGCCATTAATGCCCTCGAAAACCGTAAACCCCCTTTTTCACGAAAACACGTTTATCAAGGCAGTAAGGGCGAGTGGGGAAACAAAACAGGCTTCATGCGCGCGTGGAAACCACGATTGACGACGCCCAATTAATGTTTGACGTCTGACACGGGTGTCAGCCTATCACCTAACCGTCATATGTCAACATCAATACAATAACTTTTACCAACTAGACTGCCACAAAACAAACATTTTCAAAATTCAAATCATGAGAACTTCAGCTTGAAGAAAGGGAAAATATCTTCTCCAAGAAGATTGTTCTTACCTTGCGCCGAACAACTTTGCTACTTCTTAATAGCAAAAGCACACACTTCGTTTTTTATAGTCCAGTGCTCCACCTACTTGCAATTAGCGCATAGGAGCAACATTGGACTGGGGGAACTTGAAGGGTTATGGTCCCAAAAACCTGCACAAAGCGCAGAGGACCATTCCATAATTACATTCCAAATTCATCTTGGGCAGACCTTGCGCTGCCGCGCAACGTGTCTTAGTAAGACCTGGTAGGGTCAGTCCTCAATGACCATGCGCCGGAGGATGGAAAGTCAAATGTTCAATTAACACCCTTGCGCGGGGTACAGTTAAGCTTGAAGATTTAACAGTCTTAGGCACATCCGCGCGTATGAAATGAGGACATGAACACGTGGCAAATGATCAATTGTGTACAGCTGTAGATCTTCTAGAATGCATTAAATGCCTATCGTGCATAACCCCATTCGGTTATAACCGAATGTGACGTGGCATAATCCAGAGCCTTCATCTAGTCACGACGATGGCAACAATTTGCATGCAAATCTAGATAAAGTAATTATCCACGTGGCATCTCCCCAATCGTTGATCAAATCCACGATCCGTGTGCATGGATGTGGAGATAACTGATTAACGGAAAAGGAGATAACTGTAACGGAAAAGGAGATTTTGTTATTTCCTCCGTAATAATTTTGGCGTCAAACTTCGGTTATAAATATGACAATTCAGGTACAATCTTTTCATTCACTTTCACTTACTTTCACCCTTACTACATCTTTCTCTTGAGATCACTGTACTTATTCTCACGCCGGAGGGTGGTCACGTAGAGAACCCCCATTCTCCCTGTGGCGAGTCTAACGGCTTTCTGTTTTGCAGTGTTCTCCTGTGAAGTAGCTCCCATCAGTTATCGGCGAGAGGATTAACCCTTTTATGCAGAAACCCTACCTACAGGTCTGAATGACTCCGGTCTTTCTGATCTGGTGTTTCTTCAGTATCGTAATCTAATTATATCTAAAAACAATACATATAATTGTCAATTAGACAGAGATATTTGTATCGCAATCTAAGTATATCTAAAAAGTCTTATATTACTTTGCACTTCAATTGTTTAATGATTTTATAGTGTTGCTAGTACTTCGACAGAGAGCTGTCGGTGATTTTTATAAATCATCGATGAAATTTGACCGCTCTTTGACGATGTTTAGATTAAGTCATAACTCTACCCCTGGCCGCAATTTGTAACCACAAAAATCTCTTTATTCAACAAAAAGAATATGTAAAAAAAGAAACCCGTATTCCTTAAATGTGAAACATGCTAACACGTTGATACAACCATATACGTGTTTTATGACAAACAATACAATATACGTGTTTTATGAGAAGCATCTTTGCCAGCGTGAAGATTGAGATGATTAATTAGAGGGATAGGACATTAGTCATGACGACATTAGCATGTTCATATGTCCACTGACCTCAAATCATAGAGGCTAACATGCACTTATCCTTCTTCCAAAATTTGATTAATAAACTTCGACCCCACATTCCTGTCAATATTTATTTCTGTCTCTATTATTGTTTTCATGGAGGGTCACATATTTAAAACCAAATAAAGTGTGAAGTTCAGTATGTGTCAAAATTATATTTATTCCTATTAATATGAATAATAATACATAAAAATCCAAGAATAATGATAAAATTAAAGATAAATCTAACTAAAGAGATTTGTTCTCTTTCTAATATTCGAAATCTGATTTTACATCAACAACGCAAATTACATAAGGATAGCAGGTAGACGAGCAACAAACTGTGCCGCCATCCTCTTCTGAATAGAAAACCATAATCTACTAAAAACAATGCCTCGCCCCTGAGGGGTCGAAAAGTTGTTGTGGACCACACACTGAACTCTAGCCAAGAACCGAACCGCCTCCAGCGCCAAGAAGCCGAACGTGTCAAACACCAGGGGACAAAGGCATGTTGATTATCCTCACAAGCTTTCGCGTACTTTTCCACCTTCTTTGACTCTGCTTTCAGTACCGCCTGCCCCGCTACAAACCCATTTTCTCGAAACCCGGCTAGGGGGATACATCTGTGAGATCGACACAAGCATGTTTCTCGCCCTCACAACCAAAAACTAGCACGTCAGCCGGGCGTAGGGTGGACCTCCCTTCCGCCGGGTCTGTAAGAAAATTAACCGGTGCCTCTTTCTTTGCCGAGATCCCTGCTCGTCTAAGAATATCCATTAACACGTCTCGAACAAAGTCATGGTGATACTTAAACCCCGACAACTCTTTACAGTGTAACGCATGCTCCCCGTATTTATCCAGGCATGCTTTATGGCAGATTGGGCAAGTTTCATCATTCGTTGACCGGTACTCCACCGCTGACATACGTTGACCCAGACCTTCAATACGAATAATAGGTAAGAAATCTTGAGCGTGAGGCCTCTGTAGGCATTCAATGACGGCTTATGGCGGGGACAAATGGAAATCTTCTCAAAAACTTTGTGCGATTCGACAACAAAGGGCATTCGCCAAAGTTTTCTGTAGCTTTTTGAGGGCGTTGTCCTTGTTAGAGAAACCGGCGAGATCAAAGTCAGGTAGAGATTCATGCAAGTCTTCCAAGGCGCTGACATAATCCGGGTCAGTGTTATCAACCCCACTGTTACGTAAAATGTGGTCCTGCAACTCCCAAGATTGAGACATGGAAGCCACAAAGGCATAGACAGCCACATCCCGGGCCGAGAGAAGGCCCAACCCACCAAGTCGCATCGGCAAGGTCGCGATCCGCCACTGTAGTTCACCAAAAAAGGCCCCCCACATACGACAATGTCTTCTATTGCCTCCCGAAGACCTTTATCAAAACACGAAACAACATTATCCACAAAGGGGGGCTAGCAAGTTCGCAAACCAAATAGCAACTTTGCAACCCCCATACAAGATCTAAGCAAGAGGAGTTCGCTTTAAGGATCCCGCAACAAGGGAAGGTGTCCCATAATGTCAACAGCTCACGTAGCCCTCTTAGCCGCGAGACCACTAATAAAAATGGAATCACGGCTGACTGCCCCAATTAGCAGTTTGACACCTCTCTTCGACCTCTCAATCTCACTGGGGAAAAGCCCTGACCGGACCTTCACCCCGTTGCATGTCGGCCAAAATATCTTAGTTTTTCTAATATTAAGCCGTAGCCCCAAGGCTGGACCCTCCGAACCAATGATGTCAAGAGCTTTAGCAACCTAAATAGCGTCCCCGATAACCGTCCTGTCATCCAAGTACCAAGCATGGAAGGGGATTGCAGTTTTCCTGCACCTGAAGAACTAAGGGGTGTAAGGCTAGGGCAAAAAGCAAAGGTACTAAGGGTTCCCCTTGCTGGACCCCCGTGAATGCCCCGATGCAGTCATTCCCCACGTATAGCCTAGCAGGCTGGGCATATAGAAATTGAACCCATGGGAATATGGAGGGGCAATGGCAATGGACCTCGCGAAGAAAATTCGAACGGTCAACTAAGTTGAAAGCGTTGGAAAAATCAACCGTAAGCATGGTCAGTGACAAAGCTTGTGCAAATGCCAAATGACAGCTTGGGGGGATGCTCTTAACAGTTCGAACCGAAAGGGAGAAAACACGTTCAAGGAGAGCGACATCTCCCATCACTCCCTGCGGGGTCCTAAGCTCAAAAACCATCCTAGGATCTTGGGGTCTTGGGATCCCCACGACAAAATCCTCATCAAACCCAGGTTTCCTAGAGAACGTGAAAACACCATCAGGATGATGACACCCCCAACTAAGTACGTGTGTCTTCATGGACCTCCCACACAACCAATATCCAAAAACCCGCAGGGTTTCCCCAACATTCGAAAACAAGTCTAAATCCTTGGAAAGCGCATCCTGAAGGGATTCTTTACGATCATCTTTAAAATGAAATTGCTGAAAATGTGCGATCAATCTGTTATACTAGAAGACCTAGGCTTGCCGTCTTTACACTCGTAGAAGTTGCTAAAGGGGCATAGCCACACTCCATTGGACGAGTTGGAACCAAAATTAAAAACCCTATATAGAATTTAGAACGCATCGATTAAGTTATTTTTAAGTATTTGAGGTACGTCTTTAATATTTTTTGTCTAAATCACAAATAGTATTCTACATGTTCGGTCAAAGGTTGTATGATATATGTAATACGTGATAACTCCAAATTAATAAAAAAAAATCATGCAAAAGTATTTGAGGTAGGTCTTTGGTGACATGCGAGGCGCACAGGTTTTATTTGCAGTGAACTTCACACTCACGTGGGTTTTAAAATTTATAAAAATGGTTTATATGTTAACATTAAAATACACAAAACAAAGGACAAGTGTATCCCGTCATATATGTAGCAAAGTATTGGTAAGAGCCAGATATCGATCCATGGAACACGAGCGTTATTAAGTACTAAATATTTGTCATTAGATTACTAGATAAAAGGATAGGTGAATGGTTGTTTAACTAAATTATCTAAAATTATATTTAAAACATATTAGACTCCAAATATGAAAAATAAATATTATCTTGTTTCACAAACAACCTAAACATGTCATCTAAATATGTCACAAAAGCACTTGATCAATTTTCCAATTGCAAGACACCTAGTTACCGGGTCTGGATTTCTAGCATTATGATTCTTCGAAAAGTTAACGCGGTGGTCACACGTTAACCACCTAAAATCATTCATTAGCGAGCTATTGATATTTATTCATGCGAATCTTTAAAGATAGGTTATTTACCGGGTCTGGATTCCTAACCTCACTTATCAAAGAAATCAATACCGATTTTCACAATACAGCCACGAGGATAAGCAATTAAGTAGATCATATAATAAACTATTTCACCTTTACTAGTCTTAAACACAAATCTACCATGTCAGCAATTTCAGACCAAAACTACTAAACAAGGATCATAAATCGCATTCAAGAATATGTAATCAACACAATATAATTCGTTAGAACCCTTACGTGCAAGAAAGCATTCCTAATCAAAATAAGATATATCTTGTATAAAACCAATACCTTGGTCCGGTTTCATGGTGTAAACAAAGTCTACAAACAAGTGATTAATCAATAAATAGTTACCATCCCACTAACCACATATTTATTATCCAAGATAATCAAACATAATCAGGAACTCAACATCAATGAAACATTCATTATATAATCATGAAGATTCAACATAAAAAGTACTAAAGAATCATATAAACAAGATTACAACATAAAGATTATTTAAGAAACAAGTTCATTACTACTATTACATAACACTATATTAAACATAAACTAACATCAGCTCAATACTTGAATAATGATCAGAATACATGTATAAAAACAAGGAATCAAACCATAAACAAGCAAGGAATTGATGGGTTGGATAGGTTATGCTTCCATTCGGTCTTTAAGCTTCAAAGTGGTCTGATCAGGACTGCTTTGGAACCCAGAAATCGCCCAGAAACATGGATAAAAACCCAACATTTTGATCAGTAGCGAATGCTGCTATTTATAGGCAATTTTCAGTTTGGCACGGCCGTGCCATCGGATCTCACGGGCGTGCACTGGCACGTTGTCGGGTGACGTCATTTCTCCGATTTGGGGTCAGAAAAGTGGACTAGCGGACAAGTTGTCTGGGTCACCAGATTGGCACGATCATGCGACTGGTCGCACGGTAGTGCGAGGTCATCAGAATCGTGATCAGAAAGTATGGTCCAGGTGGTGCACGGGGGTGCGGTTGGCTCACACGGGAGTGTCGTTGGCTCGCACAGGAGTGCGGTTGGCTCGCACGGTTGTGCGTACCGAATAATCAGTGGCACATGCTCCTGCACTGGCAGTGCTTCCGAGGTCGGACATCTGGCACGGTAGTGCGGTTGGATCGCATGGTCGTGCAATATCTGGCAGTTCACAGAATTTTGCCAATTTCATCAAAATTGCCCCATTTTCATCAGATTTGTCTTTTGCCCTTTGTATAAGACCTGAAAATAGAAAAGTACCTGTTTTGGTACCTAAACATCGCAATTTCGGTCAAAAACACTTAAAACCGAAGTAAATTGTGGGATAAAACATCTATAACTTAACGTATATCAGTCTTTAATATTTTTTGTCTAAATCTCTAATAATATTCTACATGTTCGGTCAGAGGTTGTATGATATACGTAATACGTGATAACGCCAAATTAATAAAAAAAATCATGCAAAAGTATTTGAGATAGGTCTTTGGTGACAAGCGAGGCACACAGGTTTTATTTACAGTGAACTTCACACTCACGTGGGTTTTAATATTTATAAAAATGGTTTATACCTTAACATTAAAACACACACAACAAAGGACAAGTGTATCCCATCATATATGTAGCAAAGTATTGGTAAGAGCCAGATATCGATCCATGGAACACGGGCGTTATTAAGTACTAAATCTTTGTCATTAAATTACCAGATAAAAGGATAGATGAATGGTTGTTTAACTAAGTTATCTAAAATTATATTTAAAACATATTAGACTCCAAATATGAAAAATAAATATTATCTTGTTTCACAAACAACCTAAACATGTCATCTAAATATGTCACAAAAGCACTTGATCAATTTTCCAATTGCAAGACACCTAGTTACCGGGTCAGGATTTCTAGCATTATGATTCTTCGAAAAGTTAACGCGATGGTCACACGTTAACCACCTAAAATCATTCATTAGCGAGCTATTGATATTTATTCATGCGAATCTTTAAAGATAGGTTATTTACCGGGTTTGGATTCCTAACCTCACTTATCAAAGAAATCAATACCGATTTTCACAATACAGCCACGAGGATAAGCAATTAAGTAGATCATATAACAAACTATTTCACCTTTACAAGTCTTAAACACAAATCTACCATGTCAGCAATTTCAGACCAAAACTACTAAACAAGGATCATAAACCGCGTTCAATAACATGTAATCAACACCATATAATTCGTTAGAACCCTTACGTGCAAGAAAGCATTCCTAATCAAAATAAGATATATCTTGTATAAAACCAATACCCTGGTCCGGTTTCATGGTGTAAACAAAGTCTACAAACAAGTGATTAATCAAGAAATAGTTACCATCCCACTAACCACAGATTCATTATCCAAGATAATCAAACATAATCAGGAACTCAACATCAATGAAACATTCATTATATAATCATGAAGATTCAACATAAAAAGTACTAAAGATTCATATAAACAAGATTACAACATAAAGATTATTCAAGAAACAAGTTCATTACTACTATTACATAACACTATATTAAACATAAACTAACATCAGCTCAATACTTGAATAATGATCAGAATACATGTATAAGAACAAGGAATCGAATCATAAACAAGCAAGGAATAGATGGATTGGATCGATTATGCTTCCATTCGGTCTTGAAGCTTCAAAGTGGTCTGATCAGGACTGCTTCGGAACCCAAAAATCACCCAGAAACATGGAGAAAAACCAAGCATTTTTATCAGTAGCGAATGCTGCTATTTATAGGCAATTTTCAGTTTGGCACGGTCATGCCATTGGATCGTACGGCCGTGCACTGGCACGTTGTCGGGTGACGTCATTTCTCCGATTTGGGGTCAGACAACTGGACTAGTGGATAAGTTGTCTAGGTCACCAGATTAGCTCGGTCATGCGACTGGTCGCACGGTAGTGCGAGGTCATCAGAATCGTGATCAGAAAGTATGGTCCAGGTGGTGCACGGGGGTGCGGTTGGATCGCACGGCCGTGCAATATCTGGCAATTCACAAAAATTTACCAATTTCATCATAATTGCATCAGAATTGCCCCATTTTCATCAGATTTGTCTTTTGCCCTTTGTATAAGACCTGAAAATAGAAAAGTACCTGTTTTGGTACCTAAACATCACAGTTTTGGTAAAAAACGCTTAAAACGGAAGTAAATTGTGGGATAACACATGTATCATTTAACGTATATCAGTCTTTAATATTTTTTTTGTCTAAATCTCTAATAGTATTCTACATGTTCGGTCAAAGGTTGTATGATATACGTAATACGTGATAACTCCAAATTAATAAAAAAAATCATGCAAATATTAGAGACTTAAAAGTTGACCTAAGAGGATGATTATGTTCTAAATTTAAAAGTATAGGAGAAAGAAAATGGTTAAACAATGTGTTATATTAAATTGATTAATTAGGTTAATATAAGTTGGATCTTCAAATCTATTGTTTTCTGTCAATGTTGAAATAAATGTATAAAACATAAGTATATCTATGTCAATGGTGTTTAGTAGTACAGATTTGGTCACAAGTTCGAAAATACCAAATCAGATTTAATACATGAATGTTCCACCACTACTTCGTAAATAAGGTGCAATGTTTCGACAACCAATAAATTTTAGTGAATGATGCGTTACACAAGAGTTCCAGATATAATTATTGGCCACAATTTGTGTCATTTGCGTAGGGTTAACTTTTTATTAGAAAATTTATATAATTTTTAATTCTACACGAACTAAACTCTACCGAATACCGCCCTGTTTCTTTGATTGGAGTACTATACAATCTGATAGCTAAGGTACTAGCGACCAGAATAAAAAAGGTAACCAGCTCAGTAGTTGCCCCGGTACAAACGGCTTTCGTGGAGGGAAGATCCATATTTGACGGCCCTGTTATTGCTTGTGAGGTTATATCTTGGGCTAAGAAGAGCAAGCAGAAAATCTTTGTCTTTAAAGTGGATTTCGAGAAAGCATATGATTCAATAAATTGGAAATTCCTTTTGGCGAACTTAAAAGAGATGAAATTCCCGTATCTATGGAGGAAATGGATTGGAGCATGTCTAAAATTGAGTTGGGCTTCAGTATTAGTGAACGGATCCCCAACTTCAGAATTTAAACTACAAAGAGGATTAAGACAAGGTGATCCCCTATCACCTTTCTTATTTATCCTAGCAATGGAAGCGTTGGATGTTATTATGACTAGGGCGGGTGAAAGAGGAGCATTTAAAGGAGTAAAACTACTAAATGAAGGTCCGTGCATATCCCACCTATGTTACGCGGACGATGTAATCTTCATGGGAGAGTGGTCCGAAACAAATATTTTAAATTTGAATAGAATCCTGAGATGTTTCTACTTATGCTCGGGACTAAAAGAAAACTTAAACAAATCCAAGCTATATGGAGTGGGTGTAGATGAGGAGGAGATTGATAGTATGGCAGCCAAATTGAAATGTAGAAAAGTCGAATTACCTTTCCAGTTCCTTGGATTAACCATAGGAGCAAACATGAAACGAGTAAAATTCTGGAAACCAGTTATGGATAAGTTTAACACCAAACTCTCGGCTTGGAAAGCTAAATGTCTATCTTTTGCCGAAAGATTGGTTCTTGTAAAATCAGTAATGGGAGCCCTGCCAAATTTCTATTTATCGATGTACCCAACACCAAAGAAAATTTTACAAAAGCTAGAGGCAATTCGTAGAGACTTCATATGGGGGAAGAAAGATGGAAAAAAACAAGATTAGATGGATAGCATGGAACAAAATGATAAGATCAAAAAAAGATGGAGGCTTTGGAATTGGGGATATGAGAATTGCTAACTTAGCTTTGCTGGCAAAATAAGGATGGAAATACAAGATGAATCCAACAGCACTATGGACAAGGGTCATAAAGGCAATCCATGCTAATATGAGGAGCCAAAAATATTTTCCTGTCAACAATAGAATATGTGGATTATGGAAAGACATAGTGTCATCATTTAGAGAATTGGAAAGTAAAGGAATAAACTTGGAAGATCGATTAATGGCGAAACTGGGAGATGGAACAGAGGTTAAATTCTGGTTGGATAGATGGACATGAGAGAGACTGTTTAAAAAACAATTTCCAGATCTGTTTAGGATCGCGAAAAACAAACAGGCTAGTGTCTCAGAGTTTGCCATAAGATTACAAAATGAAGTGCAGTGGAACATTGAGTGGCTGAGACCTCCATGTACTGATGCAGAATGGTCCCAGTGGACAGGGGTGTTAAATGAATTAAACAAAATAAAATCTCTTACAGGTAAGTATCGATGGGGATGGATGATTAAAAATTGGGAAGAATTCTCACTGGCGGCAGTCAAAGAGCAGATCAATAAGCAATCGGAAAGCGAACGGGAAGAGAGATGGATGCACTGGAACTCGTGGTTGCCTGCAAAAATTAATTATTTCACATGGAGGGTGGGTATCGGAAGAATTCCAGCCAAAATAGAATTGAGGAGAAGAGGAATCGAGCTAGAAGATTACCTATGCCCTAGATGCGGAACATCGGAAGAATCAGTCGGCCACCTCATCAGCGAATGCTTGGAGTCGGTATCAGTGTGGAGGAAAATCATCAACTGGTTGAAGATACCCTATGTGGCGGACATCAGCTCTTGTGAG
>JARYGA010003029.1:0-45588 GCA_030545235.1 Helianthus tuberosus
ATTATGTATGCACGAGTTATGTCTATGTAACTCTTTCTAGTTGGAATTTCACACAATTGTTTGAAGAAACTGAATCCTAAGATGGTCATTGTTCTCTCCTAATCTGTTTTACAACCAATCTTTGATTTGCAATTTAATTAGTTAATATTAGTTCTTAAAACCAAAACAATCAACTCTTGAATTTTAATTTCTGCAATTTTAGTTTAATATTAGTTTAAGTGCAAAGCTACATAATCGACACATTTTCCACATACTCCCTGAGTTCGATACCCATTTACCGCTATCTATAGTTGTTATTGGGATTAAATTTGATTGTGACCACGACATCACGTCAAAATTTTGGCGCCGTTGCCGGGGAGTAGTGCGCAACGTGTGTCAGTTTGTTAGTTTTGTTTTGTTATTTTCGGGTTTACACTGGTTTGTTTAGTGTGCAGGTTCTACAGGTGCATGCATACTAGAGTCTCTCACAAAGCGTCACCATTGTCATTTGATCCGGAAATCGAAAGAACGCTAAGGCAAAACAGTGTTTTATTACGAGAAAACAGAATCATCGGTTCACCCACTTCACCCATTACACCAAGAAATATCATGGACGAAACACAAGTACCACCCACAACGGGTCAAACGACCTCATCATTTATACCTACTTCCACACAACCATCACCAAACACAACCATACCAAATTCCACTACAATTCCTACTGCACCTCTTGACACTACACCATCTAACACCACACAACCGATTACTACTCAAGTTGAACCCAATCTTTCCTTTAACCCTTCCACTACAATTCCACCACTCACTCATTTCTTCCCAGTTTCGGGTCAATCATCTTCCCATTATTCAATACCAGCAAATACAACCATTGTCCAAGCAACTTCAACATTCAGACCATCGAACCAAGCGGGATTTCTATACTCAACCCTTCCAATTGGGCAAACTTCGGGTATAGGGGGAGATGGATATGAGGAAGGATACGAAGATTTTGAGGGCTATGATGAGGATGGGTATGCTTATGAAGGTTATGGTGATCAAGGAGAGTTTGGTTATGTGCAAAGTCAATCTCAAGGGATGGCAAGTGTTGGTGGAATACCGCAACAACAACTCATACCACAACACATTAGGCCAAGGCCACAAGGGCCACCAATGCAACGCCCTATACCATTGCAACAAGTTCGGCCACAAAATGTACAACCACAATTTCAAAGGCCAATTCAACACTCACCGATGCCACAACAACAATTTCAACCACCGTTCGTACCACAAGGGCATATACCAAGACCTATGGGTCCTATTCGTCCAAGGGGTCGATTGGGTGTTCCAAGAAGGCATCTTAGGGAACAAGCACGGGGAATAGAAGCACATTTCAGGCCAATAATTACTCAAAACCCTTCACAACAACCAAGGGAGAACCTTTGAAGTGAGAACAAATTCTTTGCAAAGTTTACCGAAGTATAAAGGGCTAGCAACGGAGGAACCGTATTTCCACTTAGAGGCCTATGACTCAATTTGCAATACTCTTGGGAGTCAAGGTTTTTCGGCTGATGATGTCAAGTTGGTCCTGTTTCAATTTTCTTTGGAGGACAAGGCAAAGAAGTGGTTCTACACTTTGCCTTCAGCATCTATTTATACTTGGGCGGAGATGCAACAAATTTTCCTAGACGAATTTTATACCGCTCAAAAGACCAACGATGCTAGGAAGGGGTTGAGTAGTTTTCAACAACAACATGGTGAAATGTTCCATGAGGCATTTGAACGTTTTAATATGATGATCAAGAATTGCCCTCACCATGGGATTGAACTTTGGGAGTTGATGAATGCCTTCCACGAGGGGTTGAATGCCGAGGATGCTCGAGATTTAATGTCCATTACCGGTGGGACTTTTGGCACAAACTATGAGAATGACGATTGGGAGTTCTTAGAGAATATGGCAATTACCTCGAAAAGAAAGGCTCAAGCATCGAGGAGAGCGCGACCGGCCATTGCCCGACCTCAAGTGCACGCAATAGATGATGGTAATGTTCAAACTACTAACCAAATTTATGATGTTTGTGCTTTGTGTAATGAAATAGGTCACGCGACTGAAAATTGCCAAGGAATGGTGGAAGGGCAATATGAAGAGGTGCATGCGGTTCAAGGTCAAGGTCAAGGAGGGGGTGGTAGAAACTACAACAACATGAACTCTAATACTTACCACCCCGGGTTGAGGAACCACCCAAATTTTCGCTATGGGAACCCCTCAAATCAAGCTAACCCGAACTTTCAAGGTAGTCAAGGTAACTTTGGTTCACGCCAACCTTATAACAACCAAAGTGGATATCGAGGCGGGAACAACCAAGGCTATCAAAGGCAATATCAAACAGGTCAAGAACAAGGGGGGTCTTTGGGTGGAAATGAGATGATGGAGATGCTAAAAAGCATGCAAACGGAGATGCAAAAACGGAACCAACTTGATGAAGTTCGAATGCAAAAGGATGAGGTTCATGATAAAAGCATCCAATCACTAACAACCCAAATGGGTCAATTAGCAACCGATGTGGTTGAATTGAAGAAAAGCAAGGGTCAACTTCCTAGAGACACTAAGGTAAATCCTTCGCATGGTACGTCACGAGGTAATGTTAATGTTCATCATGTTAGTGTTTTGAGAAGTGGAAAAGAGTTTAAAGCCAATTTGTCACCCGAATTGGTTGAGGGGGTAGTTGAGGACATCACGGGTAATGATAGTGATGAGGAAGTTTCACCGGTTAAACCAAAAGAATTAAATGTTAACAAACCGGGTTTGGGTGAAAATGAAAAGAATGAAAAAGTTGAGGGTGAACCGAGTCAAGTCCCGTTTCCATCGGCCTTACTTGACCCGGGTAGAAAAAATTTTATTGCATCAAGAGGTCCCCAAAAAGAAGAATTGTGGGACATGTTTAAACAACTTAAAATTAACCTTCCACTCCTTGATGCAATAAAACAAGTACCCGCCTATGCAAAATTCTTAAAAGAGTTATGTACACAAAAAAGGCAAAACAAGAAGAAAATGCCTAAGCGGGTCGATTTAACCGGGCAAGTGAGTGCAGTTTTAAATGGGGAGCTTCCTCCTAAGCTCCAAGATCCGGGCACGCCATTGATTAATATACAAGTTGGTAATTTTCAAATGGCTAAGGCGTTGCTAGATCTTGGAGCCGGAGTTAGCATTTTACCGGGGGGGCTTATATGACCAATATGATTTTGGTCCGTTAGCAAGGGTGGAGACAACGGTTGTTTTAGCCGATTTGTCTCATAAGTTACCCCGGGGTATGGTTCAAAATGTAATTATAAAAATTGATGAGTTTTATTGCCCGGTTGACTTTTTAGTCGTGGACTACTCATCGGCGGACCCCAAGCAACAACAAAACGTAATTTTGGGTCGGCCATTTTTGAGCACCGCACATGCAGTCATCGATTGTAGATTTGGTACAGTCGATATGACTTTTGGGAATCGAAAAATGCGTTTGAATGTTTTTACTAACAATTCTAATGCTAATGGTGTTGATGAGTGTTTCATGGCAGATATAGTTGACGGATGCAACCCGCATGAGTATGAGGAGGATGGTTTGGATGTTTGCCTGTGTGATTTTTCTGAACAGGTACATGCTTATGCACTCCGGGTTGAAGAGGAAAAACAAGATGCGATGGCGTTGAAAGAAGGTCGGCCGCCATGGACCCACCAGTTCGAAGGCTTACCGGCGGAAATAGATTCTGGTACTAAACCATCATTAGAGGAACCGCCAAAGTTGGAACTTAAAGACTTGCCGAGCCACTTGAAGTATGTGTTTTTAGGGGATAATGACACTTTACCGGTCATTATTGCCTCTAATTTGGAGTTGGCACAAGAGCAAGCATTGTTGGAAGTCTTGAAGGAGAACAAGGGAGCTATCGGATGGACAATTGCTGATCTCAAAGGAAATAGTCCATCAATTGTCATGCACAAAATCATTACAACCGAAGATGCAAAACCGACACGAGAAGCTCAAAGGAGGTTGAATTCGAACCTAAGGGAGGTAGTTAAAAAGGAGGTAATTAAATGGTTGGATGCGGGAATCATCTATCCGATTTCGGATAGTGCTTGCGTGAGTCCCACCCAAGTTGTGCCTAAGAAGGCCGGCATTCAAGTAGTCAAGGATGAAAGTGGTGAACAAATTGCCACCCGACCGGTTACCGGGTGGCGTGTATGTATTGACTACCGAAAATTGAATGCCGCCACTTCTAAGGACCATTTCCCGCTACCTTTCATTGACCAAATTATTGAAAAATTATCGGGTCAAAAATATTACTGCTTTTTGGACGGTTACTCGGGTTACAATCAAATAGCAATACACCCGGATGACCAACACAAGACCACCTTCACTTGTCCATATGGTACCTTTGCCTTTCGGCGAATGCCATTTGGCTTGTGCAATGCTCCGGCAACTTTCCAACGATGTATGATGAGTATTTTCTCGGACATGGTTGGAGAGTCGCTCGAAGTATTTATGGATGGCTTCTCCATTTTTGGCACTAGTTTTGATGCTTGTCTCAACGAGTTACAAAAGGTTTTAAAAAGGTGCGTTGAGAAAAATCTAGTGTTAAGTTGGGAGAAAAGTCATTTCATGGTGCAAGAGGGCATTGTGTTGGGTCATGTAATTTCTGAAAGGGGGATGGAGGTGGATAAGGCGAAAATAAGGGTAATAGCATCTTTTCCACCTCCGAAAAATGTTAAGGGTGTAAGGTCATTTTTGGGACACGCGGGGTTTTATAGACGTTTCATAAAAGGTTTTAGTGTTATCACCAAACCTTTATGTAACTTATTCTTAAAAGATGTCCCATTTGATTTTACTAACGAGTGTATGCAAGCTTTTACTGTTTTGAAGGAACACTTGGTCAAAGCTCCTATCTTACAACCACCTGATTGGTCAAAGCCGTTCGAGATAATGTGTGATGCAAGCGACACCACTATTGGTGCACTTTTGGGTCAACGGGTTGATAGAAAGCCGGTGGTGATTTACTATGCAAGCAAAACTTTATCCGAAGCACAACTCAATTACACCACAACTGAAAAGGAGTTATTAGCGGTGGTGTATGCTTTGGATAAGTTTCGTGCTTATATTTGGGGGAGCAAAGTGGTGGTTTATTCGGATCATAGTGCGGTCCGATACTTGATGGAGAAGAAGGACGCAAAACCTCGGTTGATTTGGTGGGTATTATTATTACAAGAGTTTGATTTAGAAATCCGAGACAAAAAGGGAAGTGAGAACGTAGTGGCGGATCACTTGTCTCGGATTCCGGTGGAAGGGATCGATGATGTTAGTGAAATCAATGAGAGTTTTCCCGACGAGCAACTACTAGTCGTTTCTACCTTTGTTGCACCGTGGTATGCTCACTATGTCAACTATTTAGCCACGGGTGCCATCCCAAGTCATTGGACCAAAAAGCGTCGACAACAATTTATGGTCCAAGTGAAGCAATACATTTGGGATGAACCAGATCTTTTCAAGATTGGACCGGATCAAGTTATACGAAGGTGTGTGCCCGAGACAGAAGTGTTGGAAATTTTGACCCGTGCTCATTCGTCCGCATGTGGGGGTCATTTTAGTGGGCACAAAACAGGCTATCGGGTGCTCTCATGTGGGTTCTATTGGCCCACAATTTTCAAGGATGCTTGTGAATTCGCTAGAAATTGCATAAATTGTCAAAAGATGGGAAGCATATCGAAGAGGGATGAGATGCCTTTACAACCAATCTTGGTTGTAGAGATATTTGATGTATGGTGTATAGACTTTATGGGTCCTTTTTCCGAATTCGAATGGCTTTCTATACATTTTGGTAGCGGTGGATTACGTCTAGAAGTGGATTGAAGCTATTGCAACACGCACAAACGACCATTCGGTTGTTTGTAAATTTGTTCAATCCAACATTTTTTCTCGTTTTGGCATCCCGCGGGTTATTATAAGCGATGGTTGTTCGCATTTTAAGAACTTCAACTTTGGGAAACTATTGAAGAGGTATAGTGTGAATCACCGGATTGCCACACCTTACCATCCGCAAACGAGTGGACAAGTTGAAGTGTCCAACCGTCAAATTAAAGAAATTCTTATGAAGACAGTTAGAACGGATCGGAAGGATTGGTCGAGTAAGTTAGACGATGCGTTGTGGGCATACCGAACGGCCTACAAGACTCCAATTGGTACAACGCCTTATCGGATGGTGTATGGGAAGGGTTGTCACTTGCCAATGGAGTTAGCGCATCGGGCACATTGGGCAATTAAGACGGTAAACGCGGATTATGACGAGGCGGGAAAGTTGAGAAAGCTACAATTAAGCGAGATAGAAGAGATTCGAGATGAGGCATATGAATGCGCATCAGCTTATAAAGACAAGCTCAAGAAAGTGCACGATGCGAAATTGAGAAAGAAAACGTTCGAAGTGGGTCAAAAAGTTTGGTTGTATAATTCAAGACTCAAGATGTTCGCGGGCAAGCTCAAAAGCAAATGGATGGGCCCGTGGGAGATTTGGTGACGTAGACATCCAAGACGAGCAAACATTGAAACAACAAACGGTGAATGGTCACCGGTTGAAGCCATACTTGGAAGGAAACGACATCAACAACTTGATGCTTGACAAAGCGGGCTACATCTTACGCCCGGTCGATGAAGAACAACCGTAAGAGGCCCAGGTTTGATAGTGTAAATAGTAGCATTTTATTTTGTTTTGTTTTGTATAGTTTGCACAATGATCGTATTTCTTTGAAATCTGTGTTTGAAACAAGTGTGGGGATATTCGGGTCACGAATTACTCTAACATTGTGTTGAGGACAACACGGAACTTTCGAGGGGGTAGGGTGATTTTTACATGTTTTTGAAAAATCGAAAAAACTGAAAAAAAATATAAAAAATGAACCTTAAAATCACATTTTGCAGCGAACCAGAAACCCCCAGATACCACCGTAAGTTACGGTTATACCGTAATTTACGGTGGGGAGCAAAAACAATTGATTGTTACGGTGTAACTTTCTTGAATTACGGTGGAAATTGATGTTCAGAGTGTACCGTAATTTACGGTCATACCGTAAGTTACGGTGAGTGATAAATTTTTTTTGGGTTTTACGGTGGAGATTTCCTGTTTTACGGTAAGAATTGTTTGCCAGAAGCCACCGTAAGTTACGGTCCTACCGTAAGTTACGGTGGACCTGGCGAGCAGATGGGTCGCTCCGGTTCCTGCATATGTATAAAAAAAAAACAAAAAAAACAATCATATCACGTGAAGTTTACCCCAGCCACAAACTCTTTCACTTCTCTCATCCAAACATTACCATCCATCTCTTTCAACAAAAACCCACAAGACTCCATAGCTTCTTCTACCTTCAATCCTTCATAACCTTCTCAATTCTTGTCCAAGCTAAGTGAAATCGGAGTCTATCTTGACTAATTTTTCACGTAGTTTTTGATTTTGCCAAGAGATTTACAAGAAAACGCAATTTTCGGGTCTGAATTCCAAACCCTAGTCCGAAAATTTTTGGGGGTTTTTGGGGTCTTTTGTTTCACAAGCATTCTTGCATCTTCAAACAAAGGTATGAAAGCTTATTTGTTATATTTTGATGCTACATTGTGAAAAGTAAGGTTATTTAGGTTACTTGCCCATACCCACTTGCTTGTTCTTAGACATGGTCATGAAATTGGTTATTTGAACATGATTATGGTTTGTAGATGTAGGATTTGTGGTTAAAGTAGTGAACTTTTGGGATGCTCTACATTGTAGAGATACCATGCCCGATTTTTGAAAAATTCTTGATATATTTTTGGTTCACTAACATCTACAACCATAATAACAAGCAAGTGTGGGGATATTTTGGAGAAAAGGGTTTAATTTTGTTTCGTTGGTTGTGTTGTTTGCTCAAATGTGTGTAGGAAATGGCATGAACAAAAGAAAAGACCGGAGCTAGTTCATCTTCGTCTTCAAAGGGAAAGGGTAAACAGCCGGAACAACAACCACGGAAGAGACAATACATGGGTCGAGTGGATGAAAGCGAAAGTGAAAGTGAAGTAGAAATGGAGTTGGATATGACGGAGAAACCGAAATGGGATTCGGGACCATTGGATGATCAACCAGTGGAGTGGCAGCCAACGTTATATAATGACCGTATGAATAAGTTGAAAAATAAGGCAGCGGCTTTTATATGTGAGAGGGATGTTCGGGAAGTTGAGTTTGGTCAGTTCGGGGTATTTGACAAGTTCCGGGCTCTTGGTTGGGAGTCGGCACTTAGTTGTTTTGACAAAGACAAGAGCAACTTGTTTATAACCGAGATCCAAGAGTGGATGGCAACTTTTAAGGTTAATCAATATGACAGGCCATCGCAGATGAAGCTCACGGGTATTGTGAATGGAGTTCCAGTGGAAATGTCTTTTGATACGTTGAAGAGGCTTGGAAAATATGATAGTCTTCCAGCCCATGATTACATGATACCGACTCTTGATGACCTCCTGGTTAAACCGGAGAAACATACTCGATGGAATGATATGTTGGCAGCACTATTTTTACCCGGTAGATACAGTGGTGTTCTATACGGGAAGAACTTAAAAATAGAAGCTAAATTGTTGCTAGCAATATGTGTTCTCAATGTTATTCCAAGAAGGGGGGACAAGGAACAGGTGAGGTTCCCGGAGGTGCCTGTCCTTTATTCGCTAATGCATGGGTCTCCGCGTTTTCCGATACGCTATCTGATCATGAACCACTTATGGATTTGCCGGAATAAGTATGGAAGAGATATCGTCCCGTATTGTCGAATAATCATGGGGTTGATGAAACAACAAAAGGCAATAACATCTGAAGATCGAGGAGCAACAAAAAGGCATCAGCCTTTTACGCTAGATAAGTTGGGGATTGGTTGGTCATATACACAATCGGAGCGTTATCACAAGCTAAAGTCGGAAAGGCAAAGGTGGAGAGCACTAAAGTTGGGTGCACGATATTTGTTACCGGGTGAGCCGAACAAGCCAGAAAGTGATGAAGAAGTAGTTCCAAGTGGAGATGAGGACTATGCGGACGAGCCGCATGGTGGTGAAAATGTTGGTCAAGGGGTTTATGGTAGAGGTTATGGTGGCATGTTTTACGATTATACGCAGCAATCTTACGTGCCGGTTTGGGCTTACGAAGGCACAATGCAAGAAGTGATTGAGAATCAACGTCCTCCGGCATCCGTATTTGAGACGTGGTCGGGTTCGGAAAGGACGTTATTTGATCAAAATACGAGGAATAGTGCAAGTATAGAGCGGTCCTTGAAACAAAACCTTGATCGTCAAGAGGCATGGAATCGCACACATGCGTATTCCCGTGAACTGGAAATGAATAACCGTTATCATGATGATCAAGAAAGGAGATTGCATGCGGATTGGCATGCCGGGCGGCCGGTGGTTGTGGATCCACAACATGTGGATTATGCGTCACTACCACCTTATGATGGTAGTATTTCGTATCCGACCCCGCCGCTTCACCATTCACAATGGATTGACCCAAGGCAACAAGAAGGAGCACGACAACAACAAGGTGGAAGTAGTAGCGGTTCATTTACGTTCGGAGAATGGAACGATATGATGTCTTCCATGTTTGGGCCGCCGGGACCACGCTATTATTAGTCAGGTTGTGTTCTCTCTTTGTATATTTTGTGCATATTTGTAGTTTGATATGTTTATGGTTGGGCGGTTGGGTGGTGTATGATTGTGTTGTTTTGTTGGGTTGGTGCTTGTTGGTGGTGTCATGTTTTAAAAAGAAGAAAAAAAAAATATAAAATGAAAAGTACAAAAAGAAATTTGTGGTTTGAGTGAAGAAGCGTTTTGTTGATGTTGAATGATTTTAGTGATCAAAGCCTCCTAAAACCATACATTGGGGTCAATGTATCCCAAGTGTGGGGATGGGGGGAATTTTGGAAGATTTTGAAAAATTTTGAGCCAAGCGAAAAGATGTGAAAATTTGAACACCCTAGCTTAGCCCTAATTTGATGCACCGGCAACCCTTGATACCTTTTCATTCTTGGTGAGAGTTGTAGCCACACTTGTACATAAATAATGATTGTCTTTGATGAGAGTGGCTACGGATGGGGGTGCATTAGAACTTGTGCTTGAATGCGAATTGAGTCCTTAGTTAGACATGAATGTAGAAAGGATAAGGGTATTTAGGTAGCCTCGTCGTTGGTGTGAGCGAGTGTGGGATTTGGGGGGTTGGACCTCATAAGTTATATATATGAGCATGGTAGTGAGAGGGGCGGGGGTTTGGACATTTAGTTGCCAATTTTGTGCCTAAAAGCCTATCATTTGTTACCCCTAGCTACTTACCTAAAAATTTACCCAACTTGACCCGGTTTTATAGTGATTAGTGATTGTTTCGTAGTATGTAATGTTAGTTGATGTTATGTTGAAAGTATTATGTTAAAAAAAAATAAAAAAAAAATTATTCTGAAAAAAAAAATAAAAAAAAGAGAGAAAAAGCAATGGAAAATAAAAAATGATGTTTAGTTTGCTTTGGTAGTTGTTAGTTTGTTTTATTGTGTAATAAAAAGACCGGGTTAAGTTTTCGCTACTTCATATATATTCCATTTCCTACCTATACACCTAGCCACGTTTCAACCTTGAAAGTCCCTTTGATTTGCATTCATGTTTGACCCATTTTAGGAGAAGGATCGATTTAGGTACAAGCTTATAGTTGTGCAACCACCCGTTTGCCAATTGTGTGTCTAGCTTATCTTTGCTAGTATTCACTTGTAGCCGAGAGGAGAGATTTAGAGAGGGGTGCATTAGTTGGGTGTTAAAAAGAGGTTAGTAAAAGGATTGCTTGTTTTTGCTTGGCTTACATTGATCACTTGTTGAGAAATTGATTTGATGAGTTGCTTGAGACAAGCAACGGGTAAGTGTGGGGATGTGATGGGTGGTCCGTAGGACAACCCTTTATGATGTTAAAAGACAAGTTTATCCCTCATTTAAGTGTGTAATTATCTCGAATTAGATAACTACTGTTGTTTATGTCTCAGGTGCGGTTTGGCGGCTTAATGTGAAGAAAAATGCAGCTTTGGAAGGTTTGAAGTTGAACGTGACGCGTGTGGATCAAAAGATGAAACAAGGAACCAAAATCAGGTTTGTACCGTAAATTACGGTCCCACCGTAATTTACAGTGGACCTGATTTTGGCTAGATCTCCACCGTAACTCAGACAAGCTGCACCGTAACAACATTATGTCCACCGTAACTTACGGTGGAGCCGTAAGTTACGGTGGAGTCTGCGGGAAAATGTGTAACTGCCTCATTTATTCAGTTTTATGGTGTCTTTTCACCTATTCTCATCATTGGTCGGTTATTGGAGACACGAGGGGCGATTTTGGCTATCTTGGCTTGGGTGTAGACAATTTCTAACATTCGGTTTGTGTTTTCGATTTGTATGAACATTGAATTGATTGCTATGATGATTCACTAAGCTATGTGTGGCTAAAACTTTCGGTGATCATCTTAGGTGAAGGTTTCTCTTGAACTTTTGTGTGTTTATTTCTGAATTTCTTGAATGATAACTTGCGTTGCTTGAATATCATGGTGTATGCATAATTGTTTGTAGCTTGTTAATCGATAGTGCAATTTCTAGTCTCAATCGTACGTTCTTGGTGCCGTTGGCAATCGAGATATCACGGGAAGGGTTAGGGTTGGTTATTGATTAATTCATCATCGGGAAACAACCTCGCGTTTATAAATCCGAGTACTTTGTTCCCTTTTATCACTTCGATTATGTATGCACGAGTTATGTCTATGTAACTCTTTCTAGTTGGAATTTCACACAATTGTTTGAAGAAACTGAATCCTAAGATGGTCATTGTTCTCTCCTAATCTGTTTTACAACCAATCTTTGATTTGCAATTTAATTAGTTAATATTAGTTCTTAAAACCAAAACAATCAACTCTTGAATTTTAATTTCTGCAATTTTAGTTTAATATTAGTTTAAGTGCAAAGCTACATAATCGACACATTTTCCACATACTCCATGAGTTCGATACCCATTTACCGCTATCTATAGTTGTTATTGGGATTAAATTTGATTGTGACCACGACATCACGTCACCCACGCAGGGGCAGTACAGAAAGGAAATATGCCCACGCAGGGGCAGAGTACAGAAATAAATGTCCTCGCAGGGACATGATTACAGCTAAAATAAATAAATAAACAAAGGATTTTAGTGATCCTTCTTGCTTTTACCCTTGATCAAATCAACCATCTTCTTGAACATCCCCCGGTTATGCCTTCGTTCTTCCCGCAACTCATGTCGCACCTCTTGTCGCACCTCATTTATCCCTTGAAGGATTTCTTGAAATTGTGGCAGTGACATCACCGGTGTCCGCGGTGGTTGCTGGAGATGCTGAGGTTGAGGAGGCGGCGGTTGCTGATACCCATATGGTGGGTATCCATAGGTCGAGTGTCCCGTAGCCCAGGGACCTCCATAGGGACCTTCCGGATAGAGAGTGTTGAAGCTCGAAGCTACCCAGTACGGATCCTCTGCAAAGTTGTAATTTGTGTGGATCGGCTGCTAGAAGGGATAGTATGCTGCCGCACCAGTGTAAGTGGGAATTGGGTCTCCGAAACCCAATGGTGGCTGTGGCGCGACTGGCGCAGAGTTCACTTCTGAGACGGGGTGTGAAGATTCTCCCATCTCCGGTTCTTCGTGAAGTGGCGAGTACCGGCTGCCACTTGAATGTGGAGGGGTGCTGATGCGCACTCCCCCTCGGGCAGATATTCGCAAGGTCGTTCTCCTTCGCCTCGGGGGCGAGGGAGGCTTAAGCTGAGGTGGGGCTACCGGCGGAGTGACCGCGACAAGTCGGGAATCCTCAGAAGGATTCTGCTGCTGTTGTGGCTGCTGTTGTGGCTTCTGCTGGTGGTGCAGGGGAGAGTTGTGATGCGGCTGATGTTGGGGAGAGCTATGGTAACTAGGAGTAAATACCCAGTCATACTGCCTGAATTTCTCCTCAAAGTTGTCGGGACCATTGTAAGGTGATCCCACAAAAGGTGACCCATCAGAAATTTCGATGGGGTGGTTCGGAGTTCCAGATGGTGGCATTGAAGGATCGGTATCCTCATCTATATCCATCGGGTTGCCACCGGAAAAGTGGTCTTCAGGTCCAAGTGGGTTAAAACCCACTGCTGCTCCTAGGTAGTCGTCAGGGTTGAACTGGCCCTGGAAAACAAGTGATAGGTGGTCAAAGGGTGAATTGTGTCCTTGCAGAGGAATGTAGGACTGGTGGGAGTTGTGGGGCTCATTTTCAGAATGAGGCCCGAAGGAATGCGGGATAGAAGGTGAGGTACTCAGTGAAACTGAGCGCCTAGCTGGTTCAATAAAAGACCTCCAAAGATTTTGAGCATCTGAGTTATGAGGATCTGAAGGTGTTCGTCGGTGCGAAGGTCCGGCTTCATGGTCGTTTGGGGCTACAAGTGCTCCTTTTCCTCTACCTCTTCCCCTCATCCGTGGCGGCATTTTTGTGAACCTGTCAAAAACAAACAAGTGATACAACAAGAACAATATATAAGACAAAGTTAGAAATAAAACAAAAACTTGGAAAATTCCTAAGTTCTTTGTCTAGACTCGAGAATCGAGGAATGTGCAATTGTATAACTGAGATTAAACACAAAAGGCTAGTGTTTAATTCACTCAGAGTTGGCTATGATACCAACCTGTCACACCCCTATTTTCCACGTGTCACCGGTGGGCCCGGTGGGGAGTATAGTGACGTAGTTGGTATCATCATAGACAAACAACACAATATATAAATGCACAGCGGAAGCAAAGATAGATTCATTTCAACTTAAATAAAGTGTAATATTAAATATCACGAATAGTTGAAACGGATCCACAGGCGGATCAAAATAAAAGAAGATATTGTTCAACAGCTTTATTGACATCCAAGCTTGCGAGACTTATTGTGGACGCTTAGAAGACAGCCAGCCTAGTACGAGTAGTACCTGCACTTAACCTTTTTTGGAAAAATACGTCAGTTTACACTGGTAAATACAATTTAACTGACTCATTTTGAAAAGGGTTTGAAAATTGATTTGAATGCACGTGGCACAAAACATTTTATAACTTGGGATAATTATGTAATATAA
This sequence comes from Helianthus tuberosus, assembly GCA_030545235.1. NCBI lineage: Eukaryota > Viridiplantae > Streptophyta > Magnoliopsida > Asterales > Asteraceae > Helianthus > Helianthus tuberosus. Next base: position 14,131 of record JARYGA010003029.1, read on the forward strand.
TCTTGTAAGGGATTTACATGTTACTTATGCGTTCAGTAGCCCGATCCGTAGACCGGGTTAAAGATTAATAGACACACCACAATATTGAGTTATGCACTGAAAGGTGTACGCCTACACCCCGTGCTCAGGTCGTGGCCATCTCGTAAGATGATGCCAAGGATATCCGGGACATGGTCATTAACCCCCCAAAGGCTTTAAGCAAACAAAACACCTTCGAAACATAGCATATCAATAATTTAACCTCTATTCGATTAAAGATTCAATGCTGGACCAAGCGGTATTCTATATACTGTACCCCAAGCCCGTATAGGGAAAATAAGTTAAAAGTATTTACATTGGTAAGTATAAATCACAATTAGCTAGTGAAGGTAGCTTTTACTGGTTCTTCTATTCTGGAACAAAGGTTTATAATAACCTATTAGATTTCTAACAGGTCTTTATTTAAGCCTAAGCTTAGACCGGCTAGTTTTAAGGACGATACGGTTCAAACGCACGATTAAGCGGAGACCGGATAGAATGTGATTTAGACCCGACAAGTTTGAATACTTGTATAATATGGGTATACTAAATACATTCTGGATTTTGAGACAAAAATGATAATGTTTGACCCGTTTCGGTCAATTTATGCAAACTAGTTACATAAACCGAACCGAACGCGAAAAGGGCGTCACGGGTAACCAAAAGGGTCATATGCAAGTTCCCTGAGATAATATGGCTTAAATATGTTATAATATCAGTAGGATATCTTCTATTATGCCCCAAATGAATTTAAACTCAACTTATGCCTCATAAGGGCATTTTGGTCATTTAAAAGATTATAAAAGAGTTTAATTTGTAATCTGAGTTACAGGTCTGATTTATACAGTAAATACACTTAATTTAACATGTTATAACAGTAGGGTATGACCTATATGTGAAATTTATCATTTAAAACCAAACTATGCTCCTTAGGGGTATTTTGGTAATTTCACAAGGGCTAAAAAGGTCAAAACTGGAAACCTGAGTTCAAAAACTTTTACTTACTGTTATTATCTCAAAATATACTAAAAACATCAGTAGGTATCAACCTTATATGTTTAATATGGTTATAGTACATACTATGCGTTAAAAACGCTTAAAAAGGCGATTTGGAGCCATTTCCGGGTTTTTAAAAGAAAGCTGATATTTTTGTAATTCCAGAAGGCTCAAAATATTTTATTTAACAAATGAAATCAGTAGAAAAAGGTTTGGGGTCAAAAGGATTTGTAAAACTCATTTTATGGCTTAAAAGGGCAAAATCGGTATTAACCGAATTAAACCTAGAGACCTATGTAATGCTCAGCCAAAAATTAAATAAAAATCTTCAAAAATCCCAAAATGTTATATTACATCAGTGGGTAAAAATTTTGATATCTAAAAGTGGGTTTAAATAGGTTATACGCTAATTACGCCGTTTAAGTAACAAAAAGCTTTCAAATTACGCTAATGAGCATAACTCCTAATCTAGACCTCAAACTGATATCAAATTTTAGGTGCAAGTTTATAAATCAGTAACTAATGTTTCTACTCTTTCACTTTTTCAAAAATCACATTTTATAGTCAAAAGGGCATAATAGTCAACATTTAAGCATTAATCGGAAACATGCATATGAATCGGATAAGTATTGAACCAAGTTGCATAATCTCAGGGAGTTATACTTATATGAAACCTGGTCCAAAATAAGCTCTAAGGAAGATCTTAAACATGCACAAACGGGTCAGAACTGAAAGTCAAAGCAAAAGTCAAATTATGCGACTTTCGGTTCCGATCCGGGTTTAAACTGAAAATTGTCGAGTTGAACATGTTGAGACATGTTCTTACATTAGTTACCAAGTTATTTTAATGATCAAACAGGTTGCATGCATCCTACATTGCTAATTACGCTTAAATTTGCAAATAATCATTCTGTTGACTTTTTAAAGCAAGCTTTGACTCGACAATTAACATAGTTAGAGTGGGAATCTGAAAATACCCTTTTAAGGGTTTGTTACCCACATAAATACCTACTTGTAGGTAATTTCAATTCGAGAAATGACTAAGCAAATTTCATTTAATCTCGAAGTCAAACTTAATTTACGACGGTTTGGCTTTTGGTTAATTAACTAAGCTAGAACGAATTAGAAAGGGTTAGGAATACTTACAAGAGTCCTAATTATGTTTAGAGATCACTAGAAAGCCTGAGGTTGATCAGAGAAGCTCCAGAAGTGGTCTTGCAAGTGAATGTGAAAATGGTTGCAACTTGAATGTTCTTATATATGCATTTTGATTGCATAACATGATGCCACAAGAGTCTATAAATGTTGTAAGATCTGTCCAAGTGCCCCTCTATGCATGTAAAACCATTGGAGAGCAGATGGTATCAGATAACAGCTGTTTACCATCGTTACAGACCTGATAACTGACATCTGCGCAATACTCTACGCTGGCAGGTTGTACGCGGGGCGCGAGGCTCCCTTCGCGGGGCGCGTACAAGTGGCGACTAGGTTAACAAGTTTTCCATGTTTTGCAATTCAGTCCTTGGTCCTTCGATACGTGGTTTTGGCTATTTATCTTGCACTCTTGACCCTCAAACCTGATTTTTAAGGGCCTTAGGACATCTACAAACATGGTTAGGTCCTTGGTTAACTTTGTGCTTACCCGAAAAGTCACGAATTTCAACGTTAACGCATTTAACCCTTCGTGCACGGTTTTGATCATAACTTTCTCATAAGATAACGAAACTTTATGAAATTTTTATCACATATTCTAGTGAGTATATTTTATCGTTACAAAGCTTCGGGTTTGCCAAAAGGTCACTCAGAGGTATACTTTCAACATGTTGACACATTTAGCCCCTATAGTTTGTAATTCCTCACTTTCTTTCATTTTCTTCTTCGTATGATCCATGATTTATTCGTTTAAGATTATAAACACCATGTAGGGTTATTGTAGAGCCTATTTATCCATTGTTGACACTTTGGACCATTATATTCACATAGTTTCATTGTTTGTCAACTTTAGTCCCTCTAAAGTACTTTTTCACATATTCAAAGCCTATGACACGTGTCAATACATTATTGGACGTAAATTTTTGAGGTGTTACACTTTAGGATCCGACCAAACACATTAGGTGACCATAGTTGTATAGGGAATAACCTTCTGAGGTTATACCTTATGGTCACTTCGTTTAAGTAGTTGTATGATAGGTAGTTTATATGCCTTAGGAATATTACCAAAATACCCCTTTTAAGCATAATTGATATTTAAGCATATGTAACCCAAACTTTTGTCACTTAATTGATTATGTAACATAATTAAGTATGTTAGGGCATATAATACTTGTCATGGGACTAGTTAGGCGGTCTGAACGCGTTATACGCGAACGACGCGTTAAAGTAGCATAAGCTACCTAGACGGGTCGTGATGGGTCGTAAGCACTTAGGATAGGTTTCCTTTTAGGATGTACGCTTTGTTAGACCATATTATACGAGTTCCTATACTCATTTGGTTTACGCAACCTCATCCTATCCGATCTTCCGAATTAGGTTCAGTTTATTTATGTAGCTACCTACATTAGGTACCGTTTGATTTCCGGGACTCCTCTAGCTTGCTTGGTAGTTGTTCAAGACTTCTAAGCACTCTCAAGTGAGTACATAGTCCCCTCTTTTACTGTTTTCAACTGTTTTGGGGTGAAGCATGTGTACCTATCTGTTATTTTCATGGTTTCCAAAAGTATAATTGATTATACATATTTGTACTTATCTTTTTGCAAACTGAATGATTATCTATGATTTAAACTCTAATTTTTCAAAGATTATAAAATAAATGTTTGGAATAGTACTTATTTTGTTCCCCGGACCGGTTGGTAGTATGATATAGTGCTATAGTATTTGACACCGCATTCCTGTTGTCATGGAATGTCTGAAACCAATTTGTTTCTCCATCCAAATAGGGATTGCCTTTGTGGTATTTCTATAGTCTCAAAGGTGTATTTTGATGCAGTAGGTCTGAATGAATTCTCAAGTCACATTATTTTTGTATATTAAATTATACTCCCAAAAGTATTGTTTGATATGCTCTCATATGTGATATCGTACAAAACCAACATACATTTTGTTAAAAAAAAATCCAAAACATAGTTTAATACGTTATTTCTAATCCAAAACATAGTTTAATATGTTATTTCTAATCCAAAACATAGTTTACTATGTTATTTATAAATCCAAAGTATACTTTTGATATACTACTGAAAATTATTATTTTAAACAACTAAGGTATATTTAACTTACTATTTGTCTAACGATTGGGTTTTGGTTAGTGTATAGATAACGGGACGGGTGTGATATGATGAAAACATGGTAGATACGCCGCTGGTACTTATATATAAGTGTTTTCATCACATTACATACTGTGTTGTTATTTAGTACACTTGGGTTAACGATATTGGAACTGAAATATATTTTAATATATTACTCATTCGACTTTCTTAAAAACCAAAGTATATTTTCATATATACTATAAACCTTTTTATCAAAATATTCTTTTTCGAAAAATATATTTTATACAAACTCATTTTACTTACTTATTAAATTTTCTATGTATTATTATTTTATACCATCTGATTTCTTATAAATGATTTATAAAAGAAAACGTTTTTCAAGGATCATGACTGCTTTTTTTAAACATTTTTCTTTAAACTCATAAGTCATGAATCATAAAATCAATAAAACCTATGTATCTCACAGGCATTTTTATGTTGACGTACCTATTTTTACACATGTTTCAGGTGCTGCAGTGTAATGGTTGTTGATACAAGCCACACTTAGGATGGACTCGTGCCTTAGCGACTTTAAAACTTGAAAGATAATATTTGTATTTATCTGATTTGTAATAGAACAAAGATTTCAATGATTCAATAAAACAAAATTATTTATTCCATGGTTGTGAAACAATTATTCTGTTACAACACCCCCCGACGTTTCCGCCACGTCTTGTTGTTTTACGTGGTCGGGGTGTGACATCAAAAGACCGTTGAGCAATTCGCAAAGTTAGAAAATTTACTAAAACATTTGCATGTTAATATTCCATTTATCGAGGTCCTAACCCAAATGCCAAACTATGAAAATTTTATGAGGGACTTCCTCACTCACAAAAGGAAAATCGAATCACTGCGATTAGTTAACTTAGGCGAAGAATGCTCCGCCTTAGTACTCAATAAACTCCCACAAAAGAAAATTGATCCTGGAAGCTTCACGATTCCTTGCTCGATTGGGGAATCCCCCATTCGTAATGCACTAGCCGATCTTGGGGCTAGCATTAACCTCATGCCCGCATCAATGTTCAAACGACTCGGCCTAGGAAAAACGAGCCCTACAAAGATGAGCATACAACTTGCCGACAGATCCGTCAAATTTCCCCAAGGTGTCGCTGAAAATCTATTGGTCAAAGTCGACAATTTCGTCTTCCCGGCCGACTTTGTCATACTAGACATGGAAGAAGACACCAATGTCCCTCTCATCCTCGGGAGGCCATTTCTAGCCACCGCCTAAGCAGTGGTGGATATGAATGACGGAACACTAACATTGAAGTTTGGGGACGAGGAAGTGAAGTTTGGAGTTAGAAAAAGAGTAGAAGATGAAGACTCGGTCAACTACATGAAGGTCATAGACTCAAGCTTAGATGACGCTCTCCGACGGTGTAGCATGGGATGCAAAACATCCCACTTGAGTGACATACGACCAGGCTTTGGGTCTAGCCAAGGACCCTTATAAACGTGGCGCACCACGGAGGCATTCCGCGGAACTATCCTTAGTTTAGTTTAGATAAATTTTTATATTTTCTAGTTAGTTTTAATTTTCAGGAATAAAACACACTCGGGATGGCATAAGATACAAGGGAAACTTGAACCAACACCCCATGCAGGAAAACAGGGCCATCCGACAAAATTTTCTTCGTTATAGTAAGTTCAGCACGGGCCGTGTCCGCCCAACACGGCCCCATGCTGCACAGTCTGCAGAAAATACCCAGTTCAGGTAAACTGGACACGGGCCGTGTTCACCCAACACGCCCCCGTGTCCAGAACACGGACCGTGTCCAGGCTTCTGTTTCTCTTTTTCAATTTTGTTACTAGCAACTAAACACGGGGTCGTGCCCGGACTCCACGGGGCTGTGTCCAGCGTCCAGTAACACAAATTTTTGCTTTTTCACACCCTTTTTACACATTCAATCAACCTAAAAACTTATTTTTGGGACACATTGAGGACAATGTGTAATTTAAGTGTGGGGGATGCTAAAACCTTGAATCTTGCAAGTCCTAATAACAAGCCTTACACAAAACTCTATTGGAACCGCTAATCACCCCAAATTTTTTTCAAAAATTTTCATTTTTTTTTACTTTTCTAGGTTTAACTCGGGAAATTCAAGTTATAAAAATGTTATATTTTTTACAAATTTACAACCGATAGCGTCATGATAAAAAGAACCAACATAAGAAAATTATGAAACGGCATGACAAGCTTAGTTAAAATTTGATTATATATACTTGATCACATAAAAACTCATTCCCACAAAAGTGAGTTTTGAGCCTTTATTGAGCATACAAATATATATCTTTAAACTAAATGCTCATTTTTCGTTTCTTGTGTGAATAGCCGCTTGGTTCTTACGACTCTAGAACTTGCCACAACAATGCATTCCCGGTCCTTACCAACTTAAACCCGAGTAAGTAAATGATGGAGGCATTAGGACTAACCTTTTTTTATTTCTACACCATAATTTTTCTTTTTTTTTCACCACCTACCCAAAATCCCCCTAGTTAGCCCCTTTGAGCCTAAACCTTTTCATTTCATAACCCAAACCAAACACCCCTTTCATCCACCAAAACCTTTTTTACTTTTAACCGTTTGTTTTAGTAACAAGCTCGGTTTTCCGTATGACTTTTCAAAAAAAAAAATTCGATGATGAAGCAAAAGAAAAAAAAACAAACAAGTATTAAAAAAATACTTTGTTTAAATAAAGGCTTCATCAAAATAAAAATTGCAAAAAATAAAAAGTCTTACGAAAACCGACGCTTGTTACGCTTTTTCGCCCCTTTCTAACCACTAACCCAACCACCTACCTTTAACCCAAGCCTAACCCTTCACCCAAAAAGTCATCTTGATATTTACAAAGGTGTATAGTTAAAAAGGAGGAGGATTGATTGCTTGGCAAGCCTATGGTAGGAGTAAGTTCCATGCCGCTCTCGAGTGATTCACTAAAATATATTTTCGGCCGAGTGTTGAGTGATCCCCGTGAGGTATGTGAACTTGTATATAAATGAAATTTTAAAGAGGCATGTTATGCCCTAATAAGTAATTTATCTTATGAAAAGTTTTAAATAAATCATGACGAATAGGACTGTAAATAAATAAAAATTAAACTTAATAAAGAATCTTGGAAATCCCGACACTCTATGACAAACCCAAAAACCTTCTCTTCTACCCATTCTATTTGGGAGTGTAAAGCCACATTATAAAGAGTTTTACTTGAGGACAAGCAAAGATTCACTTGTGGGGGTATTTGATGTGTGCAAAATGCAACATATAAATTACATTAATTGTGGCATAAAACTAACCCTTTTTTAGTACTAATGTTGGAAAAAGTGTGCTTTTGTCTTCCTTTTCTATTTTCAGGATTAAATGAGCTCAAATTAACAAAAGAAGCAAAAAGGCAGCTAAATCTAGCATAAATACAAGAAAAGGAACAAACGTGGCATGCCCGACCCCCGACAGCATCTTCCCAAGCAAAATCAAGAAAACAGAAGGCTGAACATGCCCCGTGCTCAGTGAACACGGGGGCGTGCCCAAGTGCCAGCAGAAAAGACAAAGCTGTAGAAGCTTCTATCGCCCACCACGGGGTCGTGCTCAGCGGACACGTGGCCGTGGTCAACTCTAAGATTCGTAGGATCTGGGGAAATCTTGATAGTACAGATTTGCTTCTGCACACGGGGACGTGCCCAGTGGACACGGGGGCGTGGTCAACTAATGCAGACAAACTGCAATTAATAAAGAAAGAGATGAAGGATGGACACGAGGCCGTTCCCGAGCTTCTGTTCAGCCTATAAATAGGAGTGCTTGGCTCAATTGCAAACCATCCCTTGGCACACCACCTCTCTCACACTTCACCCACCACCCACCACCACCATAACACCATCATCCACCACCATCATCCATTGTCCATCATAGAGTGTGTGAGTCGTCTCGGGATCCAAGATTGATCGTAAGAGTTCTTGAAAATCAAGGCCATGTTTGCCTAAGTCTCTTACATCACTTGGTGAAGACAAAGTGTCTAGTGTAATACTTTTTATTTTTAATCTTTTCGCACTTTTTACTTGGTTATGTATTAATGACTTTAATAACTAGTTTCTTATGTTGAAGGTGATTTTTCCTTATCGTTTGTCCGTGGTGTCTTGGCATTATTTTACTGTCTATATAAAATAAAAGATTTTCACCATTCATATATCCACGGTCTATATGGAGGTATGTTGGTTACCTGGTCGGGGGTTAAGGGAACGGTTTGGTAAAAGTCTTGCCTTGTTCAGTGTATAGATCCTGCAAGGACCTGGGTCAAATTTAGTAGGACCTCCTTCAATACTTAACGGTATTGGATGGCGGGGGTCCAAACTCTTTGACCCCCTCATATGTAAGCTACTATTAATACTTTAACCCGGCTACTTAGCACTGTATCCCTGCTGACTCAGTCTACTTAGCCGAGGGTAACGTCACCTTCAAAAGAAGGGCCTACCATAATATGCATTAATAACTTAATTAATTATCTTTCAATAATCCGACCCTTTAGGATTGTATCGTTGCTGACTCAAACTACTGGGTTGAGGGTAACGTCACCTTCAAAAGAGGGGCCTACTACAATAACTAAGATAATCTCTTAAAAAATGCAAAAGTGCGGAAATAATGAAAGGTTACACTATACACGAGTCGGAGCCAAGTGATTCATCTTGTCTATCTGTTTTTACTTTTATTTTATTTTCAGCATTTTAGTTAGTTTTTATTTTTCTAGTTTAAAACCTTTTTCTAATTTTTTGATTTGATTAGACGTTGAGGATAAACCGGTATTAAAAGCTCACGATGGGTGCACTTGCCCATATGTGTGTTTAGTGTTAGTAAATATCGTGTTTTATGAATTTAAAACTTTGCTAAAAGAGTGTAAAAGGGCATAAAATAAACATTAAAACCATAACACACTTCACGCACATCAATATCTCTTAAATGTCAACATATGCACGTGTGATTTAGTTTAGGAAGATTTTTCAATGCCGAGAACCTCTATCAGAGAGTAAAAAAGGCGTAAGGTTCAGAATGGTGTAAAACTAAAATGGGATATACCAGGCTAGGATTCGAGTTACATGAACAAGGGCCAAACCAACCACCCAATAATGGAATCGCCAAGCGAAAACACTTGACAACCTACTGGAAGCAGCTTTTCTTGCCACCAGACCTTTCTCCACCAATTAGGAATCTGATGTCGTCACTAAACACATTCCCTAAATTGTTGCCATTTTTTGATTGTTTATTTTTTGGTGTCTAATCCGCATATATATCACCATTGCTCTAGATTTTGTTGACTGTATATCTCTTAAATGTCAACATATACAAGTGTTATTTAGTTTATGAAGATTTTTCAATGACGAGAACCTCGATCAGAGAGTAAAAAAGGCGTAAGGTACACAATGGTGTAAAACTAAAATGGGATATACCGGGCTAGGATTCGAGTTACCGGAACAAGGGCCAAAGAAACCACCTAAGAATGGAATCGTCGAGCGAAAACACTTGACAACCTCCTGTAAGCAGCTTTTCTTGCCACCAGACCTTTCTCCTTCTATTAGGAATCTGATGTCGTCACTAAAGACATTTCTTAAATTGTAGCCATTTTTTGAGTGTTTATTTTTTGGTGTCTAATCCGCATATATATCACCATTGCTCTTGATTTTGTTGACTGTATATCTCTTAAACGTCAACATATACACGTGTGATTTAGTTTACGAAGATTTTTCAGTGCCAATAACCTCGATCAGAGAGTAAAAATACGTAAGGTTCACAATGGTGTAAAACTAAAATCGGATATACCGGGCTAGGATTCGAGTTACAGTAACAAGGGCCAAACCAACCACCTAAGAATGGAATCGTCTAGCGAAAACACTTGACAACCTCCTATAAGAAGCTTTTCTTGCCACCAGACCTTTCTCCTTCTATTAGGAATCTGATGTCGTCACTAAAGACATTTCTTAAATTGTAGCCATTTTTTGACTGTTTATTTTTTGGTGTCTAATCCGCATATATATCACCATTGCTCTTGATTTTGTTGACTGTATATCTCTTAAATGTCAACATATACAAGTGTTATTTAGTTTATGAAGATTTTTCAATGACAAGAACCTCATTCAAAGAGTAAAAAAGGCGTAAGGTACACAATGGTGTAAAACTAAAATGGGATATATCGGGCTAGGATTCGAGTTACAGGAACAAGGGCCAAACCAACCACCTAAGAATGGAATCGTCGAGCGAAAACACTTGACAACCTCCTGTAAGCAGCTTTTCTTGCCACCAGACCTTTCTCCTTCTATTAGGAATCTGATGTCGTCACTAAAGACATTTCTTAAATTGTAGCCATTTTTTGAGTGTTTATTTTTTGGTGTCTAATCCGCATATATATCACCATTGCTCTTGATTTTGTTGACTGTATATCTCTTAAACGTCAACATATACACGTGTGATTTAGTTTACAAAGATTTTTCAGTGCCAATAACCTCGATCAGTGAGTAAAAATACGTAAGGTTCACAATGGTGTAAAACTAAAATCGGATATACCGGGCTAGGATTCGAGTTACAGTAACAAGGGCCAAACCAACCACCTAAGAATGGAATCGTCTAGCGAAAACACTTGACAACCTCCTATAAGCAGCTTTTCTTGCCACCAGACCTTTCTCCTTCTATTAGGAATCTGATGTCGTCACTAAAGACATTTCTTAAATTGTAGCCATTTTTTGAGTGTTTATTTTTTGGTGTCTAATCCGCATATATATCACCATTGCTCTTGATTTTGTTGACTGTATATCTCTTAAATGTCAACATATACAAGTGTTATTTAGTTTATGAAGATTTTTCAATGACGAGAACCTCGATCAGAGAGTAAAAAAGGCGTAAGGTACACATTGGTGTAAAACTAAAATGGGATATACCGGGCTAGGATCCGAGTTACAGGAACAAGGGCCAAACCAACCACGTAAGAATGGAATCGTCGAGCGAAAACACTTGACAACCTCCTGTAAGCAGCTTTTCTTGCCACCAGACCTTTCTCCTTCTATTAGGAATCTGATGTCGTCACTAAAGACATTTCTTAAATTGTAGCCATTTTTTGAGTATTTATTTTTTGGTGTTTAATCCGCATATATATCACCATTGCTTTTGATTTTGTTAACTGTATATCTCTTAAATGTCAACATATACACATGTGATTTAGTTTACGAAGATTTTTCAATGCCGAGAACCTAGATCAGAGAGTAAAAAAGGCGTAAGGTTCACAATGGTGTAAAACTAAAATGGGATATACAAGGCTAGGATTCGAGTTACAGGAACAAGGGCCAAACCAACCACCCAAGAATGGAATCGCCAAGGGAAAACACTTGAAAACCTACTGGCTGCAGCTTTTCTTGCCACCAGACCTTTCTCCACCAATTAGGAATCTGATGTCGTCACTAAACACATTCCCAAAATTGTAGCCATTTTTTGAGTGTTTATTTTTTGGTGTCTAATCCGCATATATATCACCATTGCTCTTGATTTTGTTGACTGTATATCTCTTAAATGTGAACATATACACGTGTGATTTAGTTTATGAAGATTTTCAATGCCGAGAACCTCGATCAGAGAGTAAAAAAGGCGTAAGGTGCACAATGGTGTAAAACTAAAATGGGATATACCGGGCTAGGATTCGAGTTACAGGAACAAGGGCTAAACCAACCACCTAAGAAAGGAATCGTCAAGCGAAAACACTTGACAACCTCCTGTATGCAGCTTTTCTTGCCACCAGACATTTCTTCTTCAATTAGGAATCTGATGTCGTCACTAAAGACATTTCTTAAATTGTAGCCATTTTTTGATTGTTTATTTTTTGGTGTCTAATCCGCATATATATCACCATTGCTCTTGATTTTGTTGACTGTATATCTCTTAAATGTCAACATATACACGTGTGATTTAGTTTACGAAGATTTTTCAATGCCAAGAACCTCGATCAGAGAGTAAAAATACGTAAGGTTCACAATGGTGTAAAACTAAAATGGGATATACCCGGCAAGGATTCGAGATACAGTAAAAAGGGCCAAACCAACAACCCAAGAATGGAATCGTCAAGCGAAAACACTTGACAACCTACTGGAAGCAGCTTTTCTTGCCACCAGACCTTTCTCCACCAATTAGGAATCTGATGTCGTCACTAAACACATTCCCTAAATTGTAGCCATTTTTTTAATGTTTATTTTTGGGTGTCTAATCCGCATATATATCACCATTGCTCTTGATTTTGTTGACTGTATATCTCTTAAACGTCAACATATACACGTGTGATTTAGTTTACGAAGATTTTTCAGTGCCAATAACCTCGATCAGAGAGTAAAAATACGTAAGGTTCACAATGGTGTAAAACTAAAATCGGATATACCGGGCTAGGATTCGAGTTACAGTAACAAGGGCCAAACCAACCACTTAAGAATGGAATCGTCTAGCGAAAACACTTGACAACCTCCTATAAGCAGCTTTTCTTGCCACCAGACCCTTCTTCTTCAATTAGGAATTTGATGTCGTCACTAAAGACATTTCTTAAATTGTAGCCATTTTTTGAGTATTTATTTTTTGGTGTTTAATCCGCATATATATCACCATTGCTCTTGATTTTGTTGACTGTATATCTCTTAAATGTCAACATATACACGTGTGATTTACTTTACGAAGATTTTTCAATGCCGAGAACCTAGATCAGAGAGTAAAAAAGGCGTAAGGTTCACAATGGTGTAAAACTAAAATGGGATATACCAGGCTAGGATTCGAGTTACAGGAACAAGGGCCAAACCAACCACCCAAGAATGGAAACGCCAAGCGAAAACACTTGACAACCTACTGGATGCAGCTTTTCTTTCCACCAGACCTTTCTCCACCAATTAGGAATCTGATGTCGTCACTAAACACATTCCCAAAATTGTAGCCATTTATTGAGTGTTTATTTTTTGGTGTCTAATCCGCATATATATCACCATTGCTCTTGATTTTGTTGACTGTATATCTCTTAAATGTCAACATATACACGTGTGATTTAGTTTTTGAAGATTTTCAATGCCGAGAACCTCGATTAGAGAGTAAAAAAGGCATAAGGTGCACAATGGTGTAAAACTAAAATGGGATATACCGGGCTAGGATTCGAGTTACATGAACATGGGCTAAACCAACCACCTAAGAAAGGAATCATCAAGCGAAAACACTTGACAACCTTCTGTAAGCAGCTTTTCTTGCCACCAGACCTTTCTTCTTCAATTAGGAATCTGATGTCGTCATTAAAGACATTTCTTAAATTGTAGCCAATTTTTTAGTGTTTCTTTTTTGGTGTCTAATCCGCATATATATCACCATTGCTCTTGATTTTGTTGACTGTATATCTCTTAAATGTCAACATATACACGTGTGATTTAGTTTACGAAGATTTTTCAATGCCAAGAACCTCGATCAGAGAGTAAAAATACGTAAGGTTCACAATGGTGTAAAACTAAAATCGGATATACCGGGCTAGGATTCGAGTTACAGTAACAAGGGCCAAACCAACCACTTAAGAATGGAATCGTCTAGCGAAAACACTTGACAACCTCCTATAAGCAGCTTTTCTTGCCACCAGACCCTTCTTCTTCAATTAGGAATTTGATGTCGTCACTAAAGACATTTCTTAAATTGTAGCCATTTTTTGAGTATTTATTTTTTGGTGTTTAATCCGCATATATATCACCATTGCTCTTGATTTTGTTGACTGTATATCTCTTAAATGTCAACATATACACGTGTGATTTACTTTACGAAGATTTTTCAATGCCGAGAACCTAGATCAGAGAGTAAAAAAGGCGTAAGGTTCACAATGGTGTAAAACTAAAATGGGATATACCAGGCTAGGATTCGAGTTACAGGAACAAGGGCCAAACCAACCACCCAAGAATGGAAACGCCAAGCGAAAACACTTGACAACCTACTGGATGCAGCTTTTCTTTCCACCAGACCTTTCTCCACCAATTAGGAATCTGATGTCGTCACTAAACACATTCCCAAAATTGTAGCCATTTATTGAGGGTTTATTTTTTGGTGTCTAATCCGCATATATATCACCATTGCTCTTGATTTTGTTGACTGTATATCTCTTAAATGTCAACATATACACGTGTGATTTAGTTTTTGAAGATTTTCAATGCCGAGAACCTCGATTAGAGAGTAAAAAAGGCATAAGGTGCACAATGGTGTAAAACTAAAATGGGATATACCGGGCTAGGATTCGAGTTACATGAACATGGGCTAAACCAACCACCTAAGAAAGGAATCATCAAGCGAAAACACTTGACAACCTTCTGTAAGCAGCTTTTCTTGCCACCAGACCTTTCTTCTTCAATTAGGAATCTGATGTCGTCATTAAAGACATTTCTTAAATTGTAGCCAATTTTTTAGTGTTTATTTTTTGGTGTCTAATCCGCATATATATCACCATTGCTCTTGATTTTGTTGACTGTATATCTCTTAAATGTCAACATATACACGTGTGATTTAGTTTACGAAGATTTTTCAATGCCAAGAACCTCGATCAGAGAGTAAAAATACGTAAGGTTCACAATGGTGTAAAACTAAAATGGAATATACCGGGCAAGGATTCGAGATACAGTAAAAAGGGCCAAACCAACAACCCAAGAATGGAATCGTCAAGCGAAAACACTTGACAACCTACTGGAAGCAGCTTTTCTTGCCACCGGACCTTTCTCCACCAATTAGGAATCTGATGTCGTCACTAAACACATTCCCTAAATTGTTGCCATTTTTTGATTGTTTATTTTTTGGTGTCTAATCCGCATATATATCACCATTGCTCTAGATTTTGTTGACTGTATATCTCTTAAATGTCAACATATACAAGTGTTATTTAGTTTATGAAGATTTTTCAATGACGAGAACCTCGATCAGAGAGTAAAAAAGGCGTAAGGTACAGAATGGTGTAAAACTAAAATGGGATATACCGGGCTAGGATTCGAGTTACAGGAACAAGGGCCAAACCAACCACCTAAGAATGGAATCGTCGAGCGAAAACACTTGACAACCTCCTGTAAGCAGCTTTTCTTGCCACCAGACCTTTCTCTTTTTATTAGGAATCTGATGTCGTCACTAAAGGCATTTCTTAAATTGTAGCCATTTTTTGAGTGTTTATTTTTTGGTGTCTAATCCGCATATATATCACCATTGCTCTTGATTTTGTTGACTGTATATCTCTTAAATGTCAACATATACACGTGTGATTTAGTTTACGAAGATTTTTCAGTGCCAAGAACCTCGATCAGAGAGTAAAAATACGTAAGGTTCATAATGGTGTAAAATTAAAATGGGATATACCGGGCTAGGATTCGAGTTACAATAGCAAGGGCCAAAGGAACCACCTAAGAATGGAATCGTCTAGCGAAAACACTTGACAACTTCCTGTAAGCAGCTTTTCTTGCCACCAGACCTTTCTTCTTCAATTAGGAATTTGATGTCATCACTAAAGACATTTCTTAAATTGTAGCCATTTTTTTGTGATTATTTTTTGGTGTTTAATTCGCATATATATCACCATTGCTCTTGATTTTGTTGACTGTATATCTCTTAAATGTCAACATATACACGTGTGATTTAGTTTACGAAGATTCTTCAATGCCGAGAACCTAGATCAGAGAGTAAAAAAGGCGTAAGGTTCACAATGGTGTAAAACTAAAATGGGATATACCAGGCTAGGATTCGAGTTACAGGAACAAGGGCCAAACCAACCACCCAAGAATGGAATCGCCAACCGAAAACACTTGACAACCTACTGGATGCAGCTTTTCTTGCCACCAGACCTTTTTCCACCAATTAGGAATCTGATGTCGTCACTAAAGACATTTCTTAAATTGTAGCCATTTTTTGAGTGTTTATTTTTTGGTGTCTAATCCGCATATATATCACCATTGCTCTTGATTTTGTTGACTGTATATCTCTTAAATGTGAACATATACACGTGTGATTTAGTTTATGAAGACTTTCAATGCCGAGAACCTCGATCAGAGAGTAAAAAAGGCGTAAGGTGCACAATGGTGTAAAACTAAAATGGGATATACCGGGCTAGGATTCGAGTTACAGGAACAAGGGCTAAACCAACCACCTAAGAAAGGAATCGTCAAGCGAAAACACTTGACAACCTCCTGTATGCAGCTTTTCTTGCCACCAGACCTTTCTTCTTCAATTAGGAATCTGATGTCGTCACTAAAGACATTTCTTAAATTGTAGCCATTTTTTGATTGTTTATTTTTTGGTGTCTAATCCGCATAT
Source organism: Helianthus tuberosus (assembly GCA_030545235.1). Classification (NCBI taxonomy): domain Eukaryota; kingdom Viridiplantae; phylum Streptophyta; class Magnoliopsida; order Asterales; family Asteraceae; genus Helianthus; species Helianthus tuberosus. The sequence goes on from JARYGA010003029.1 coordinate 30,757, forward strand.
ATATCACCATTGCTCTTGATTTTGTTGACTGTATATCTCTTAAATGTCAACATATACACGTGTGATTTAGTTTACGAAGATTTTTCAATGCCAAGAACCTCGATCAGAGAGTAAAAATACGTAAGGTTCACAATGGTGTAAAACTAAAATGGGATATACCCGGCAAGGATTCGAGATACAGTAAAAAGGGCCAAACCAACAACCCAAGAATGGAATCGTCAAGCGAAAACACTTGACAACCTACTGGAAGCAGCTTTTCTTGCCACCAGACCTTTCTCCACCAATTAGGAATCTGATGTCGTCACTAAACACATTCACTAAATTGTAGCCATTCTTTTAATGTTTATTTTTGGGTGTCTAATCCGCATATATATCACCATTGCGCTTGATTTTGTTGACTGTATATCTCTTAAACGTCAACATATACACGTGTGATTTAGTTTACGAAGATTTTTCAGTGCCAATAACCTCGATCAGAGAGTAAAAATACGTAAGGTTCACAATGGTGTAAAACTAAAATCGGATATACCGGGCTAGGATTCGAGTTACAGTAACAAGGGCCAAACCAACCACCTAAGAATGGAATCGTCTAGCGAAAACACTTGACAACCTCCTATAAGCAGCTTTTCTTGCCACCAGACCTTTCTTCTTCAATTAGGAATTTGATGTCGTCACTAAAGACATTTCTTAAATTGTAGCCATTTTTTGAGTATTTATTTTTTGGTGTTTAATCTGCATATATATCACCATTGCTCTTGATTTTGTTGACTGTATATCTCTTAAATGTCAACATATACACGTGTGATTTAGTTTAAGAATATTTTTCAATGCCGAGAACCTAGATCAGAGAGTAAAAAAGGCGTAAGGTTCACAATGGTGTAAAACTAAAATGGGATATACCAGGCTAGGATTCGAGTTACAGGAACAAGGGCCAAACCAACCACCCAAGAATGGAAACGCCAAGCGAAAACACTTGACAACCTACTGGATGCAGCTTTTCTTTCCACCAGACCTTTCTCCACCAATTAGGAATCTGATGTCGTCACTAAACACATTCCCAAAATTGTAGCCATTTATTGAGTGTTTATTTTTTGGTGTCTAATCCGCATATATATCACCATTGCTCTTGATTTTGTTGACTGTATATCTCTTAAATGTCAACATATACACGTGTGATTTAGTTTATGAAGATTTTCAATGCCGAGAACCTCGATCAGAGAGTAAAAAAGGCATAAGGTGCACAATGGTGTAAAACTAAAATGGGATATACCGGGCTAGGATTCGAGTTACAGGAACATGGGCTAAACCAACCACCTAAGAAAGGAATCATCAAGCGAAAACACTTGACAACCTTCTGTAAGCAGCTTTTCTTGCCACCAGACCTTTCTTCTTCAATTAGGAATCTGATGTCGTCATTAAAGACATTTCTTCAATTGTAGCCAATTTTTTAGTGTTTATTTTTTGGTGTCGAATCCGCATATATATCACCATTGCTCTTGATTTTGTTGACTGTATATCTCTTAAATGTCAACATATACACGTGTGATTTAGTTTACGAAGATTTTTCAATGCCAAGAACCTCGATCAGAGAGTAAAAATACGTAAGGTTCACAATGGTGTAAAACTAAAATGGGATATACCGGGCAAGGATTCGAGATACAGTAAAAAGGGCCAAACCAACAACCCAAGAATGGAATCGTCGAGCGAAAACACTTGACAACCTACTGGAAGCAGCTTTTCTTGCCACCAGACCTTTCTCCACCAATTAGGAATCTGATGTCGTCACTAAACACATTCCCTAAATTGTTGCCATTTTTTGATTGTTTATTTTTTGGTGTCTAATCCGCATATATATCACCATTGCTCTAGATTTTGTTGACTGTATATCTCTTAAATGTCAACATATACAAGTGTTATTTAGTTTATGAAGATTTTTCAATGACGAGAACCTCGATCAGAGAGTAAAAAAGGCGTAAGGTACACAATGGTGTAAAACTAAAATGGGATATACCGGGCTAGGATTCGAGTTACAGGAACAAGGGCCAAACCAACCACCTAAGAATGGAATCGTCGAGCGAAAACACTTGACAACCTCCTGTAAGCAGCTTTTCTTGCCACCAGACCTTTCTCCTTTTATTAGGAATCTGATGTCGTCACTAAAGGCATTTCTTAAATTGTAGCCATTTTTTGAGTGTTTATTTTTTGGTGTCTAATCCGCATATATATCACCATTGCTCTTGATTTTGTTGACTGTATATCTCTTAAATGTCAACATATACACGTGTGATTTAGTTTACGAAGATTTTTCAGTGCCAAGAACCTCGATCAGAGAGTAAAAATACGTAAGGTTCATAATGGTGTAAAATTAAAATGGGATATACCGGGCTAGGATTCGAGTTACAATAGCAAGGGCCAAACGAACCACCTAAGAATGGAATCGTCTAGCGAAAACACTTGACAACTTCCTGTAAGCAGCTTTTCTTGCCACCAGACCTTTCTTCTTCAATTAGGAATTTGATGTCATCACTAAAGACATTTCTTAAATTGTAGCCATTTTTTTGTGATTATTTTTTGGTGTTTAATTCGCATATATATCACCATTGCTCTTGATTTTGTTGACTGTATATCTCTTAAATGTCAACATATACACGTGTGATTTAGTTTACGAAGATTCTTCAATGCCGAGAACCTAGATCAGAGAGTAAAAAAGGCGTAAGGTTCACAATGGTGTAAAACTAAAATGGGATATACCAGGCTAGGATTCGAGTTACAGGAACAAGGGCCAAACCAACCACCCAAGAATGGAATCGCCAACCGAAAACACTTGACAACCTACTGGATGCAGCTTTTCTTGCCACCAGACCTTTCTCCACCAATTAGGAATCTGATGTCGTCACTAAAGACATTTCTTAAATTGTAGCCATTTTTTGAGTGTTTATTTTTTGGTGTCTAATCCGCATATATATCACCATTGCTCTTGATTTTGTTGACTGTATATCTCTTAAATGTGAACATATACACGTGTGATTTAGTTTATGAAGATTTTCAATGCCGAGAACCTCGATCAGAGAGTAAAAAAGGCGTAAGGTGCACAATGGTGTAAAACTAAAATGGGATATACCGGGCTAGGATTCGAGTTACAGGAACAAGGGCTAAACCAACCACCTAAGAAAGGAATCGTCAAGCGAAAACACTTGACAACCTCCTGTATGCAGCTTTTCTTGCCACCAGACCTTTCTTCTTCAATTAGGAATCTGATGTCGTCACTAAAGACATTTCTTAAATTGTAGCCATTTTTTGATTGTTTATTTTTTGGTGTCTAATCCGCATATATATCACCATTGCTCTTGATTTTGTTGACTGTATATCTCTTAAATGTCAACATATACACGTGTGATTTAGTTTACGAAGATTTTTCAATGCCAAGAACCTCGATCAGAGAGTAAAAATACGTAAGGTTCACAATGGTGTAAAACTAAAATGGGATATACCCGGCAAGGATTCGAGATACAGTAAAAAGGGCCAAACCAACAACCCAAGAATGGAATCGTCAAGCGAAAACACTTGACAACCTACTGGAAGCAGCTTTTCTTGCCACCAGACCTTTCTCCACCAATTAGGAATCTGATGTCGTCACTAAACACATTCACTAAATTGTAGCCATTTTTTTAATGTTTATTTTTGGGTGTCTAATCCGCATATATATCACCATTGCTCTTGATTTTGTTGACTGTATATCTCTTAAACGTCAACATATACACGTGTGATTTAGTTTACGAAGATTTTTCAGTGCCAATAACCTCGATCAGAGAGTAAAAATACGTAAGGTTCACAATGGTGTAAAACTAAAATCGGATATACCGGGCTAGGATTCGAGTTACAGTAACAAGGGCCAAACCAACCACCTAAGAATGGAATCGTCTAGCGAAAACACTTGACAACCTCCTATAAGCAGCTTTTCTTGCCACCAGACCTTTCTTCTTCAATTAGGAATTTGATGTGGTCACTAAAGACATTTCTTAAATTGTAGCCATTTTTTGAGTATTTATTTTTTGGTGTTTAATCTGCATATATATCACCATTGCTCTTGATTTTGTTGACTGTATATCTCTTAAATGTCAACATATACACGTGTGATTTAGTTTACGAAGATTTTTCAATGCCGAGAACCTAGATCAGAGAGTAAAAAAGGCGTAAGGTTCACAATGGTGTAAAACTAAAATGGGATATACCAGGCTAGGATTCGAGTTACAGGAACAAGGGCCAAACCAACCACCCAAGAATGGAAACGCCAAGCGAAAACACTTGACAACCTACTGGATGCAGCTTTTCTTTCCACCAGACCTTTCTCCACCAATTAGGAATCTGATGTCGTCACTAAACACATTCCCAAAATTGTAGCCATTTATTGAGTGTTTATTTTTTGGTGTCTAATCCGCATATATATCACCATTGCTCTTGATTTTGTTGACTGTATATCTCTTAAATGTCAACATATACACGTGTGATTTAGTTTATGAAGATTTTCAATGCCGAGAACCTCGATCAGAGAGTAAAAAAGGCATAAGGTGCACAATGGTGTAAAACTAAAATGGGATATACCGGGCTAGGATTCGAGTTACAGGAACATGGGCTAAACCAACCACCTAAGAAAGGAATCATCAAGCGAAAACACTTGACAACCTTCTGTAAGCAGCTTTTCTTGCCACCAGACCTTTCTTCTTCAATTAGGAATCTGATGTCGTCATTAAAGACATTTCTTCAATTGTAGCCAATTTTTTAGTGTTTATTTTTTGGTGTCTAATCCGCATATATATCACCATTGCTCTTGATTTTGTTGACTGTATATCTCTTAAATGTCAACATATACACGTGTGATTTAGTTTACGAAGATTTTTCAATGCCAAGAACCTCGATCAGAGAGTAAAAATACGTAAGGTTCACAATGGTGTAAAACTAAAATGGGATATACCGGGCAAGGATTCGAGATACAGTAAAAAGGGCCAAACCAACAACCCAAGAATGGAATCGTCAAGCGAAAAAACTTGACAACCTACTGGAAGCAGCTTTTCTTGCCACCAGACCTTTCTCCACCAATTAGGAATCTGATGTCGTCACTAAACACATTCCCTAAATTGTTGCCATTTTTTGATTGTTTATTTTTTGGTGTCTAATCCGCATATATATCACCATTGCTCTAGATTTTGTTGACTGTATATCTCTTAAATGTCAACATATACAAGTGTTATTTAGTTTATGAAGATTTTTCAATGACGAGAACCTCGATCAGAGAGTAAAAAAGGCGTAAGGTACACAATGGTGTAAAACTAAAATGGGATATACCGGGCTAGGATTCGAGTTACAGGAACAAGGGCCAAACCAACCACCTAAGAATGGAATCGTCGAGCGAAAACACTTGACAACCTCCTGTAAGCAGCTTTTCTTGCCACCAGACCTTTCTCCTTTTATTAGGAATCTGATGTCGTCACTAAAGGCATTTCTTAAATTGTAGCCATTTTTTGAGTGTTTATTTTTTGGTGTCTAATCCGCATATATATCACCATTGCTCTTGATTTTGTTGACTGTATATCTCTTAAATGTCAACATATACACGTGTGATTTAGTTTACGAAGATTTTTCAGTGCCAAGAACCTCGACCAGAGAGTAAAAATACGTAAGGTTCATAATGGTGTAAAATTAAAATGGGATATACCGGGCTAGGATTCGAGTTACAATAGCAAGGGCCAAACGAACCACCTAAGAATGGAATCGTCTAGCGAAAACACTTGACAACTTCCTGTAAGCAGCTTTTCTTGCCACCAGACCTTTCTTCTTCAATTAGGAATTTGATGTCATCACTAAAGACATTTCTTAAATTGTAGCCATTTTTTTGTGATTATTTTTTGGTGTTTAATTCACATATATATCACCATTGCTCTTGATTTTGTTGACTGTATATCTCTTAAATGTCAACATATACACGTGTGATTTAGTTTACGAAGATTTTTCAGTGCCAATAACCTCGATCAGAGAGTAAAAATACGTAAGGTTCACAATGGTGTAAAACTAAAATCGGATATACCGGGCTAGGATTCGAGTTACAGTAACAAGGGCCAAACCAACCACCTAAGAATGGAATCGTCTAGCGAAAACACTTGACAACCTCCTATAAGCAGCTTTTCTTGCCACCAGACCTTTCTTCTTCAATTAGGAATTTGATGTGGTCACTAAAGACATTTCTTAAATTGTAGCCATTTTTTGAGTATTTATTTTTTGGTGTTTAATCTGCATATATATCACCATTGCTCTTGATTTTGTTGACTGTATATCTCTTAAATGTCAACATATACACGTGTGATTTAGTTTACGAAGATTTTTCAATGCCGAGAACCTAGATCAGAGAGTAAAAAAGGCGTAAGGTTCACAATGGTGTAAAACTAAAATGGGATATACCAGGCTAGGATTCGAGTTACAGGAACAAGGGCCAAACCAACCACCCAAGAATGGAAACGCCAAGCGAAAACACTTGACAACCTACTGGATGCAGCTTTTCTTTCCACCAGACCTTTCTCCACCAATTAGGAATCTGATGTCGTCACTAAACACATTCCCAAAATTGTAGCCATTTATTGAGTGTTTATTTTTTGGTGTCTAATCCGCATATATATCACCATTGCTCTTGATTTTGTTGACTGTATATCTCTTAAATGTCAACATATACACGTGTGATTTAGTTTATGAAGATTTTCAATGCCGAGAACCTCGATCAGAGAGTAAAAAAGGCATAAGGTGCACAATGGTGTAAAACTAAAATGGGATATACCGGGCTAGGATTCGAGTTACAGGAACATGGGCTAAACCAACCACCTAAGAAAGGAATCATCAAGCGAAAACACTTGACAACCTTCTGTAAGCAGCTTTTCTTGCCACCAGACCTTTCTTCTTCAATTAGGAATCTGATGTCGTCATTAAAGACATTTCTTCAATTGTAGCCAATTTTTTAGTGTTTATTTTTTGGTGTCTAATCCGCATATATATCACCATTGCTCTTGATTTTGTTGACTGTATATCTCTTAAATGTCAACATATACACGTGTGATTTAGTTTACGAAGATTTTTCAATGCCAAGAACCTCGATCAGAGAGTAAAAATACGTAAGGTTCACAATGGTGTAAAACTAAAATGGGATATACCGGGCAAGGATTCGAGATACAGTAAAAAGGGCCAAACCAACAACCCAAGAATGGAATCGTCAAGCGAAAAAACTTGACAACCTACTGGAAGCAGCTTTTCTTGCCACCAGACCTTTCTCCACCAATTAGGAATCTGATGTCGTCACTAAACACATTCCCTAAATTGTTGCCATTTTTTGATTGTTTATTTTTTGGTGTCTAATCCGCATATATATCACCATTGCTCTAGATTTTGTTGACTGTATATCTCTTAAATGTCAACATATACAAGTGTTATTTAGTTTATGAAGATTTTTCAATGACGAGAACCTCGATCAGAGAGTAAAAAAGGCGTAAGGTACACAATGGTGTAAAACTAAAATGGGATATACCGGGCTAGGATTCGAGTTACAGGAACAAGGGCCAAACCAACCACCTAAGAATGGAATCGTCGAGCGAAAACACTTGACAACCTCCTGTAAGCAGCTTTTCTTGCCACCAGACCTTTCTCCTTTTATTAGGAATCTGATGTCGTCACTAAAGGCATTTCTTAAATTGTAGCCATTTTTTGAGTGTTTATTTTTTGGTGTCTAATCCGCATATATATCACCATTGCTCTTGATTTTGTTGACTGTATATCTCTTAAATGTCAACATATACACGTGTGATTTAGTTTACGAAGATTTTTCAGTGCCAAGAACCTCGATCAGAGAGTAAAAATACGTAAGGTTCATAATGGTGTAAAATTAAAATGGGATATACCGGGCTAGGATTCGAGTTACAATAGCAAGGGCCAAACGAACCACCTAAGAATGGAATCGTCTAGCGAAAACACTTGACAACTTCCTGTAAGCAGCTTTTCTTGCCACCAGACCTTTCTTCTTCAATTAGGAATTTGATGTCATCACTAAAGACATTTCTTAAATTGTAGCCATTTTTTTGTGATTATTTTTTGGTGTTTAATTCACATATATATCACCATTGCTCTTGATTTTGTTGACTGTATATCTCTTAAATGTCAACATATACACGTGTGATTTAGTTTACGAAGATTCTTCAATGCCGAGAACTTAGATCAGAGAGTAAAAAAGGCGTAAGGTTCACAATGGTGTAAAACTAAAATGGGATATACCAGGCTAGGATTCGAGTTACAGGAACAAGGGACAAACCAACCACCCAAGAATGGAATCGCCAAGCGAAAACACTTGACAACCTACTGGATGCAGCTTTTCTTGCCACCAGACCTTTCTCCACCAATTAGGAATCTGATGTCGTCACTAAAGACATTTCTTAAATTGTAGCCATTTTTTGAGTGTTTATTTTTTGGTGTCTAATCCGCATATATATCACCATTGCTCTTGATTTTGTTGACTGTATATCTCTTAAATGTGAACATATACACGTGTGATTTAGTTTATGAAGATTTTCAATGCCGAGAACCTCGATCAGAGAGTAAAAAAGGCGTAAGGTGCACAATGGTGTAAAACTAAAATGGGATATACCGGGCTTGGATTCGAGTTACAGGAACAAGGGCTAAACCAACCACCTAAGAAAGGAATCGTCAAGCGAAAACACTTGACAACCTCCTGTATGCAGCTTTTCTTGCCACCAGACCTTTCTTCTTCAATTAGGAATCTGATGTCGTCACTAAAGACATTTCTTAAATTGTAGCCATTTTTTGATTGTTTATTTTTTGGTGTCTAATCCGCATATATATCACCATTGCTCTTGATTTTGTTTACTGTATATCTCTTAAATGTCAACATATACACGTGTGATTTAGTTTACGAAGATTTTTCAATGCCAATAACCTCGATCAGAGAGTAAAAATACGTAAGGTTCACAATGGTGTAAAACTAAAATGGGATATACCCGGCAAGGATTCGAGATACAGTAAAAAGGGCCAAACCAACAACCCAAGAATGGAATCGTCAAGCGAAAACACTTGACAACCTACTGGAAGCAGCTTTTCTTGCCACCAGACCTTTCTCCACCAATTAGGAATCTGATGTCGTCACTAAACACATTCACTAAATTGTAGCCATTTTTTTAATGTTTATTTTTGGGTGTCTAATCCGCATATATATCACCATTGCTCTTGATTTTATTGACTGTATATCTCTTAAACGTCAACATATACACGTGTGATTTAGTTTACGAAGATTTTTCAGTGCCAATAACCTCGATCAGAGAGTAAAAATACGTAAGGTTCACAATGGTGTAAAACTAAAATCGGATATACCGGGCTAGGATTCGAGTTACAGTAACAAGGGCCAAACCAACCACCTAAGAATGGAATCGTCTAGCGAAAACACTTGACAACCTCCTATAAGCAGCTTTTCTTGCCACCAGACCTTTCTTCTTCAATTAGGAATTTGATGTCGTCACTAAAGACATTTCTTAAATTGTAGCCATTTTTTGAGTATTTATTTTTTGGTGTTTAATCTGCATATATATCACCATTGCTCTTGATTTTGTTGACTGTATATCTCTTAAATGTCAACATATACACGTGTGATTTAGTTTACGAAGATTTTTCAATGCCGAGAACCTAGATCAGAGAGTAAAAAAGGCGTAAGGTTCACAATGGTGTAAAACTAAAATGGGATATACCAGGCTAGGATTCGAGTTACAGGAACAAGGGCCAAACCAACCACCCAAGAATGGAAACGCCAAGCTAAAACACTTGACAACCTACTGGATGCAGCTTTCCTTTCCACCAGACCTTTCTCCACCAATTAGGAATCTGATGTCGTCACTAAACACATTCCCAAAATTGTAGCCATTTATTGAGTGTTTATTTTTTGGTGTCTAATCCGCATATATATCACCATTGCTCTTGATTTTGTTGACTGTATATCTCTTAAATGTCAACATATACACGTGTGATTTAATTTACGAAGATTTTTCAATGCCAAGAACCTCGATCAGAGAGTAAAAATACGTAAGGTTCACAATGGTGTAAAACTAAAATGGGATATACCGGGCAAGGATTCGAGATACAGTAAAAAGGGCCAAACCAACAACCCAAGAATGGAATCGTCAAGCGAAAACACTTGACAACCTACTGGAAGCAGCTTTTCTTGCCACCAGACCTTTCTCCACCAATTAGGAATCTGATGTCGTCACTAAACACATTCCCTAAATTGTTGCCATTTTTTGATTGTTTATTTTTTGGTGTCTAATCCGCATATATATCACCATTGGTCTAGATTTTGTTGACTGTATATCTCTTAAATGTCAACATATACAAGTGTTATTTAGTTTATGAAGATTTTTCAATGACGAGAACCTCGATCAGAGAGTAAAAAAGGCGTAAGGTACACAATGGTGTAAAACTAAAATGGGATATACCGGGCTAGGATTCGAGTTACAGGAACAAGGGCCAAACCAACCACCTAAGAATGGAATCGTCGAGCGAAAACACTTGACAACCTCCTGTAAGCAGCTTTTCTTGCCACCAGACCTTTCTCCTTTTATTAGGAATCTGATGTCGTCACTAAAGGCATTTCTTAAATTGTAGCCATTTTTTGAGTGTTTATTTTTTGGTGTCTAATCCGCATATATATCACCATTGCTCTTGATTTTGTTGACTGTATATCTCTTAAATGTCAACATATACACGTGTGATTTAGTTTACGAAGATTTTTCAGTGCCAAGAACCTCGATCAGAGAGTAAAAATACGTAAGGTTCATAATGGTGTAAAATTAAAATGGGATATACCGGGCTAGGATCCGAGTTACAATAGCAAGGGCCAAACGAACCACCTAAGAATGGAATCGTCTAGCGAAAACACTTGACAACTTCCTGTAAGCAGCTTTTCTTGCCACCAGACCTTTCTTCTTCAATTAGGAATTTGATGTCATCACTAAAGACATTTCTTAAATTGTAGCCATTTTTTTGTGATTATTTTTTGGTGTTTAATTCGCATATATATCACCATTGCTCATGATTTTGTTGACTGTATATCTCTTAAATGTCAACATATACACGTGTGATTTAGTTTACGAAGATTTTTCAATGCCGAGAACCTAGATCAGAGAGTAAAAAAGGCGTAAGGTTCACAATGGTGTAAAACTAAAATGGGATATACCAGGCTAGGATTCGAGTTACAGGAACAAGGGCCAAACCAACCACCCAAGAATGGAATCGCCAAGCGAAAACACTTGACAACCTACTGGATGCAGCTTTTCTTGCCACCAGACCTTTCTCCACCAATTAGGAATCTGATGTCGTCACTAAAGACATTTCTTAAATTGTAGCCATTTTTTGAGTGTTTATTTTTTGGTGTCTAATCCGCATATATATCACCATTGCTCTTGATTTTGTTGACTGTATATCTCTTAAATGTGAACATATACACGTGTGATTTAGTTTATGAAGATTTTCAATGCCGAGAACCTCGATCAGAGAGTAAAAAAGGCGTAAGGTGCACAATGGTGTAAAACTAAAATGGGATATACCGGGCTAGGATTCGAGTTACAGGAACAAGGGCTAAACCAACCACCTAAGAAAGGAATCGTCAAGCGAAAACACTTGACAACCTCCTGTATGCAGCTTTTCTTGCCACCAGACCTTTCTTCTTCAATTAGGAATCTGATGTCGTCACTAAAGACATTTCTTAAATTGTAGCCATTTTTTGATTGTTTATTTTTTGGTGTCTAATCCGCATATATATCACCATTGCTCTTGATTTTGTTGACTGTATATCTCTTAAATGTCAACATATACACGTGTGATTTAGTTTACGAAGATTTTTCAATGCCAAGAACCTCGATCAGAGAGTAAAAATACGTAAGGTTCACAATGGTGTAAAACTAAAATGGGATATACCCGGCAAGGATTCGAGATACAGTAAAAAGGGCCAAACCAACAACCCAAGAATGGAATCGTCAAGCGAAAACACTTGACAACCTACTGGAAGCAGCTTTTCTTGCCACCAGACCTTTCTCCACCAATTAGGAATCTGATGTCGTCACTAAACACATTCACTAAATTGTAGCCATTTTTTTAATGTTTATTTTTGGGTGTCTAATCCGCATATATATCACCATTGCTCTTGATTTTATTGACTGTATATCTCTTAAACGTCAACATATACACGTGTGATTTAGTTTACGAAGATTTTTCAGTGCCAATAACCTCGATCAGAGAGTAAAAATACGTAAGGTTCACAATGGTGTAAAACTAAAATCGGATATACCGGGCTAGGATTCGAGTTACAGTAACAAGGGCCAAACCAACCACCTAAGAATGGAATCGTCTAGCGAAAACACTTGACAACCTCCTATAAGCAGCTTTTCTTGCCACCAGACCTTTCTTCTTCAATTAGGAATTTGATGTCGTCACTAAAGACATTTCTTAAATTGTAGCCATTTTTTGAGTATTTATTTTTTGGTGTTTAATCTGCATATATATCACCATTGCTCTTGATTTTGTTGACTGTATATCTCTTAAATGTCAACATATACACGTGTGATTTAGTTTACGAAGATTTTTCAATGCCGAGAACCTAGATCAGAGAGTAAAAAAGGCGTAAGGTTCACAATGGTGTAAAACTAAAATGGGATATACCAGGCTAGGATTCGAGTTACAGGAACAAGGGCCAAACCAACCACCCAAGAATGGAAACGCCAAGCGAAAACACTTGACAACCTACTGGATGCAGCTTTTCTTTCCACCAGACCTTTCTCCACCAATTAGGAATCTGATGTCGTCACTAAACACATTCCCAAAATTGTAGCCATTTATTGAGTGTTTATTTTTTGGTGTCTAATCCGCATATATATCACCATTGCTCTTGATTTTGTTGACTGTATATCTCTTAAATGTCAACATATACACGTGTGATTTAGTTTACGAAGATTTTTCAATGCCAAGAACCTCGATCAGAGAGTAAAAATACGTAAGGTTCACAATGGTGTAAAACTAAAATGGGATATACCGGGCAAGGATTCGAGATACAGTAAAAAGGGCCAAACCAACAACCCAAGAATGGAATCGTCAAGCGAAAACACTTGACAACCTACTGGAAGCAGCTTTTCTTGCCACCAGACCTTTCTCCACCAATTAGGAATCTGATGTCGTCACTAAACACATTCCCTAAATTGTTGCCATTTTTTGATTGTTTATTTTTTGGTGTCTAATCCGCATATATATCACCATTGCTCTAGATTTTGTTGACTGTATATCTCTTAAATGTCAACATATACAAGTGTTATTTAGTTTATGAAGATTTTTCAATGACGAGAACCTCGATCAGAGAGTAAAAAAGGCGTAAGGTACACAATGGTGTAAAACTAAAATGGGATATACCGGGCTAGGATTCGAGTTACAGGAACAAGGGCCAAACCAACCACCTAAGAATGGAATCGTCGAGCGAAAACACTTGACAACCTCCTGTAAGCAGCTTTTCTTGCCACCAGACCTTTCTCCTTTTATTAGGAATCTGATGTCGTCACTAAAGGCATTTCTTAAATTGTAGCCATTTTTTGAGTGTTTATTTTTTGGTGTCTAATCCGCATATATATCACCATTGCTCTTGATTTTGTTGACTGTATATCTCTTAAATGTCAACATATACACGTGTGATTTAGTTTACGAAGATTTTTCAGTGCCAAGAACCTCGATCAGAGAGTAAAAATACGTAAGGTTCATAATGGTGTAAAATTAAAATGGGATATACCGGGCTAGGATTCGAGTTACAATAGCAAGGGCCAAACGAACCACCTAAGAATGGAATCGTCTACCGAAAACACTTGACAACTTCCTGTAAGCAGCTTTTCTTGCCACCAGACCTTTCTTCTTCAATTAGGAATTTGATGTCATCACTAAAGACATTTCTTAAATTGTAGCCATTTTTTTGTGATTATTTTTTGGTGTTTAATTCGCATATATATCACCATTGCTCTTGATTTTGTTGACTGTATATCTCTTAAATGTCAACATATACACGTGTGATTTAGTTTACGAAGATTCTTCAATGCCGAGAACCTAGATCAGAGAGTAAAAAAGGCGTAAGGTTCACAATGGTGTAAAACTAAAATGGAATATACCAGGCTAGGATTCGAGTTACAGGAACAAGGGCCAAACCAACCACCCAAGAATGGAATCGCCAAGCGAAAACACTTGACAACCTACTGGATGCAGCTTTTCTTGCCACCAGACCTTTCTCCACCAATTAGGAATCTGATGTCGTCACTAAAGACATTTCTTAAATTGTAGCCATTTTTTGAGTGTTTATTTTTTGGTGTGTAATCCGCATATATATCACCATTGCTCTTGATTTTGTTGACTGTATATCTCTTAAATGTGAACATATACACGTGTGATTTAGTTTATGAAGATTTTCAATGCCGAGAACCTCGATCAGAGAGTAAAAAAGGCGTAAGGTGCACAATGGTGTAAAACTAAAATGGGATATACCGGGCTAGGATTCGAGTTACAGGAACAAGGGCTAAACCAACCACCTAAGAAAGGAATCGTCAAGCGAAAACACTTGACAACCTCCTGTATGCAGCTTTTCTTGCCACCAGACCTTTCTTCTTCAATTAGGAATCTGATGTCGTCACTAAAGACATTTCTTAAATTGTAGCCATTTTTTGATTGTTTATTTTTTGGTGTCTAATCCGCATATATATCACCATTGCTCTTGATTTT